>JAOVVB010093378.1:0-13274 GCA_028570985.1 Heterobranchus longifilis
ATAATTAATTTCTAGTTACTCTCGACTTCCTCTTTTGGCCTCGTTTTTTTCTTTTCTTTCTTTTTGGAAGTGGAGTTGACGTCATAATTATCCTGCATCACTGATGACTCTTCAGGTGATTGTAAAATTATAAAGATGATGTTCCGGCAGATGTTTGTGTCTAATTGCCTTATTAGCAGGGAGGATGGAGAGGAGCTGTGGTTTTGATGCTTGCATAAACCTGCAGTGTGACTGATCCTCAAATGACACATTGAAAACAAGTAAGGAAGTAACTGTGCACCAACACCAATATGATCAAGCTACAGTCATTGTATGCATGCCACAGCATCCCAACACCTATTGCATACAGCCAACCACATTTACACATAAGGGTAAGGATATTGTTTAAAAAATTATGATTCCAATACCAGTACCAGTACCCTTATAGTGATACGGCTACAGAGAAATATACCGCGCTCGACTTGGGTGGGTTGTGTGGGCCAATCACACATCACATTAAATCATTCCAACGATTGGCTGCAAAACCACACAAATAGTCATTTTTGTCTCGATCTGGGTGCAAAAAAGATCAAATGCAGGTATTATTTGACTGGAGAAGTTTTGATACTACTTGGTACCGATAACGAGCCCTCTGCAAGATGCATGATGCAGCTGATTGGATAGCTACTGTTACGAAGCCAAGTGTAAATGCAACCAAGAAGCAGTCGAGACGGATTTTAATCAAAGATTTATTCTATCCAGATGTCTTAAAACTGTAAATGTCTTTTCAAGTTGCATACGTAAAGACCTCCGTATGCTTCACTCTAGGTCACACGATGTGTCGTCGCACCACGTCTAGAGTGTGAGTAGCCACATTCAAAGGCAGCTGCTGTTATCCTCCTGATTGCATTCCCCAATTTCTCTCCAAGTATTTTGAAATATGGGCCATTTATCAGATGTATTTGACCAGTGCTCTATGTCTAATAATTATATAATTGATAATTGTTTATTTAGCACTTTTAGATGTATATAGATTACACAAAAAAAGTAGGGAGGCTAAAACTAAAGTGCCTCTCTTTCTGCGACCCAGTGAGAGCACCTACTGTATCCACAAAGACCTGAAGATGTCAGAAAAGAAATGCAGCCCAGTTGTCAGGTGCAAGAAAATAATAATTTAATATGTCCCCATGTACCATCCGAATTTACAGTCAGAATATGATGATTTCTCTTTTTTTTCATACAATTTTATTCATACAATTTAACTGTCAATATTTAAGTTTGGTTTCGGTCAGCAATTGTACTACTAGCTTACTACTACTACTACTTTAAACCGTTATCCTTTACGTTAAGTTAACTATTTTTAACCATGCATTACTTATGAGTATTTCAACCATTTATCCATTACTTTTAGCTAATCATTTGAACTGTTTAGTCACCACTTTTAGCTATTAATTTCTACCATTTAATTAGGCTACTTTTAGCTACCTGTTAAAACTTCTGTGCTCGCTTGCTAACGAGTTTTAACGTGCTCTTACATCACTGCACCATGCAACATGTAGGCTAGTGTTCAGGTGTTACAGCTGATAAATCATATTTTCTATTTTTTCAAATAAGTTGAGCTGCTCCACAATCTTTCCAAGTACCGACTGCCAACAGAAGAAGTACCCTGAGTTACAAGGAGGCTACCTGAGGATCAATTCTCCAAAGCTGACTTTGCAAACAGTTTAGCAGTGAAGTATAAATGCTTTTGGTATCTGATCAATAGGATAATCTCAGTGTATTCCTTTAAGGGCAGAAGAGGAGGAAGTGTGCGTCAAGCCATCTGTTGCCTCTCTCAGACCAAAAGCCATTTCCAGACCTTTATGAAACAGAGGGCGGCATCAATCCACTTGAAAACATCCCCTGAGCCTCATAATGCACAGTTCAATGTAAAGCGTGATTTCAGCGCTGCCGTGCCCAGCACAGTAGAATCCTATTAAGAGTCTATCTGCAAGCTGTCATGCAGTAGTAATGACTCACGGTAGTGTCCAATGTTTTCCTGTGAATAACCCAGCACTAACAAAGCGGATTGTCAGCCTGTTCACATTATGGGTTATTATTATTACTGGTGCTGTCTCTCAACAGGAGCCACAGAGTGTTTTAAGTTAGCAGCAGCACTGCTTCATCAGATACAAACTCTGCCTCTGCCCTCCCATCATCCCACTAAGCACATTATGTAATGATAATGCCAGCTATTACACAGATCCATTTGGCGTCTGGGGCTGTCGTCTGTGGGGAGAAATTTTGTTTTGCTTCAGCTTGTCACACGTTGCATGCACGCATTGTGGGAGTGTGTTTAAATATTGCTGGTGATACATGGGCTCTTAAAAGCATCGGTTTTTGAAATGCAAATCCACCTGTTTTTATCAGTTTAAACCACAGAGTGCTTCATCCCCCTTACTGAGAAGTCACTCCATTTGCCGAAATTAAATCCTTGTGTCTGATCACTTCTCTGCCCACGCCAAGTGATGAATCAAAACTTAACTAACTTAACCACAACTGCAGTGAGTGGGCACAGAGAGCTCAGTTCCCCAGTATTCGATTTTTATCCTCTCGTCTCTTTGGTATCCTTTGGTGCAAAGCACAACAGTGCTGAGTGCAGTTTAATAAGGCCACATTTAAGGATACGTGGGTACAAAAGTTCAAAGCTTTCAAATTGTTACTTCTGATTGTCATTTGCAGTTAAGGGCAAAGTTGCCCAGTACACTTAATGATCACATTTACATGTTAATTCAATAAGAACATATTATGGCTTCATTACCTCCACCAAGTAGGTTTTGTTTTCCAGCAGCGTAACATAACTGTGATGGGCCTCAATGCAAATGTATCTATTTTTGCCCTCACCCCAAAGACAAGCGCACGCTCGCGTGCACACATGCACGGACACACACAACCACTTCAGACAATTTCCAGCAGCCCAACAACAGCCTGCCCTGGACTCAAACCACTACAACTATCAAACATCCGAAATAGCTTTAGCCAGCCGACACTAACAAATCAACACAAAGGTAGCTTACACAGTCTGTTGATAGGCAGAGAACAAATAGCCCTCAAGAAAAGCACAGCAATTTATTCAGAGTCATCAATGGCACAGCAGCCAACTGTTATCACAGACACACAGGGATGTACTGGGACTAAAATTCAGCCCGGGATTTCGAGGCCCTTTATGCAAGCACCCGAAGGGCGCGAGTCAAAATGGTTTTGGCAGTCATTTTAACACTAATACACTATTTGTGGTATAAAGATAATCTGATTATGCTGAAGACCTTCAAGGTGTCTTGCTGACACCTGCCTCCTCAGTTTGTATAAGCACGTTACCAAAGTATACTGCCAACTACTGCTGACTTCTGTACCAAAACATGTACAGTCAGTCAGTGCTAAAATAGTTACAAATGCTCACACATACATGCACACTCAGATGCTCAATGTTTTTCAACATTTATTCAAAAACTATGATGCAGTCCCATAAAAACCGAGCAAATACAATGTGTGTAACAGTGGCCACAGAAACCTTGGCCCTTCCCTTGGTGCATTTAGCTGCATCTTGCACTAACATTTTTCGCTTTTTAGCTCGTAATTTTTCTGCACCACCCATTTATTTTTAATCTCCTGTATCCTGTCTTATTTATTTTCGCTAATTAGCCTACATTTACCACAAAAACTTCAGACAGATGGAAACTCTTCACGATGATAATGACTGAGGTAATCAGCTTTCAACAAAAATGAGGATCGGTCCGAGTTGGGAGGGGCCCCCCCTCAATATTAACACTATTGCTTGTTAATTCCACAGGGCATGTCTGCGCTGCCGCGGCTGCCCACTGGGAGCGTTTCAGAAGCGGAGTGCTCACGAGCGCTACCTGTAGACAGCGAGGCAGCTGGGTTCGCAATATCAACAGATCATGCAAGAATCACAAGATCACACGAGAATCTGTGTAAACATGCAGATAAAGAGAACAACAAACAAACAAAACTTTACTTTGCCTGTTCAATGTTGACTTGCTCTTGATTTGGTAGTTTTTCCCTGGTTTTCCCTTGATTTTTGTGCTTCTATGGGTAAGTAGGCTACGTTATTAAATGGTTTCTTTTTTGTCTGGAGTCTGCACATGGTGTTTTATTTTGAAAATCGACCGGATGCTCTATGCCTTTCCTATGTCCTACTTCCTGTCTGGCTCGATCTGCTCTGTGCTGCTTCAGTGCAGCTTCTGTCAAAAATAGATGCGGAGAGCCGTTTCTAGGGTGCTTCTGAAACGTGCTGCAGCACGTCTGGTGGAATCACAAGCACTGACTACAGGGGCTGCGATCAGCTCCGGTGGCCACGTCGGAGCCGGAAAGCACCGCAGACGTGCCCTGAGGAATTTAGGGGTTAGAATGGCTCAGTCTGCCAGGCAGCGCTCCGCTCTGTTCTGTCTGTGGCTGCGACGGCCAGCGAGGACCATACAGTAACTACTGACATCAGACAGGAAATGGATCGGCCATTCGGGAGTTCCCAATGGCCAGCCCGCTCCTAAAGACAGATTACAGTAGATGTACATTTTCCAACATACAAGTGATAACAATTACATTGCTATATATTTAAATCCCTGACCTCACTCCATAATAAAGTGTCTAAAAGTCTAATTTTGTTAGTTTAGCAGTAATGTTACATTCTGCCTGTTCTCTTCTTTGGCCTTGCTAAACATTATGCTGCTAACTTATCACTGATTTGCTGAAGAAGAAGAACACTACTAAAAGGTTGAGAAGAAATTGACATCCATACGAGTTATTAGATGACAGGGAGCATGGTCGTTGGACAAATTAGCATTTCCCATTTCCCAGCAAACCTCCTTCCTTTGTAACTTTTGAGAAGAAAGCAACCAAATGAAATAAGTATTGGGTAGAAATCATAGAAATATAATTTAATTTATTTGGTAGAAATGTATTAAAACATGCCATATTGAAATGTTTCAATAAAGACAAATAAAAATAAATAGGCTGCATAAAAATACATAATAATAGGCTATGACTCAAAACCGTAAGTATTATATATAAGGTGGGAAGGTGGTTTATATAGCTATCACAATTGCAATTTGATCTAGTGTTAATGTGTAACGGTTACTTAAAACAGTGGTTCCCAACCTTTTTCCATAAGGGACCCCTCTTCTATCATTGACTAAACTGACAACCCCTGACTAAGTAACATATTTTCATATTTCATATTCAATGCATCACAATAACAACTGATAAAAATAACCCAAACATATCCTATCCTAATGCAGGAGGTTTGTGTAAAACGAGTGATTTGGATGAATTTTGAACAGATTATTTTCCTGTGAATATTGCATCAGAGTTTTTAATTTGTAACAATCATACATACTTAATAGACTTCTTTTTTTGACAAATGTAGTGTTTACTTCTCCCTGACGCTTGACTATTGTTCTATTAATTTTGCTGGTTTAACTTTTCTAATGCAGGACGAGGCTGTTGAGCAGACAGGGAAGGCTCTGTGAATATAGCTTGTGTTTAGCTCTTCACTATTCAATTATCCTGTATGTCTTTTTAAAACGTTTATATCTTAAATAACAATCCAAACTTTTAGTTTTCTTCACAGAAATGAATGAAATGCTGAGATAAATCAACAAGGCCTCGTGGCAAAAATGTGCTTTCCTTCATGGACCCCTGACAGCTACACTGGCTGATATTTAAGCCAGTGATGTTTTCGGTTCGATTCGTGTGTTTGTCAGCAGGGTTACGGAAAAACTACTGGCCCAATTGTCATGAAACTCCCTGGAATACGTGTATTTAAAAGCAAGTATATCTCCGGCTATAGGGGAACTGCAGCTTAAGGCCCTGCTGCATTTAGCCATAATGCTAGCTATATGGCATAAACTCAAATTATATTTTCTCCACATAGCTGTGAAGGTCTTAAAGTTTGCACAAAATGTATGACCCACCTGCATGCAAACACCCCCTGTAGTATAAACAGAACCACATACTCTGTCCATGTCTGGAATCAGTATTACAGTATACAGTGCTGAACTCAAAGACATTTTTTTATCCAATAAAATCAATAGAACCAACTTTTTGTTCAAATGAGCTAGTGCCGCTGCTGACCCTACCCGGTGGGAAATACTACCTACCTCATCTCCACTGCTTCCAACTGGAGCACTTTAGGTTAAAATCAATGATTCCTTGAATTTTCCCTGTGCATCCTGGAAGGAAAGCAGTGCTGACAAACCACCACATGATTGTTTTTCCTCCTCATTTCGAAAAAAAAAAGAAAAAAGCCAGTATATTTGTTTTAATTGGTGACCTAATTCTGAAGATAAATTGTCCAGTTGTCCTATCATTTGAGCTTTGATTAATATCTAAAATGTAAGTTGTGTGTGTTTGCTTGTCGTATTACAGATCTGTCTGTAATATATTAATAAATAAACTTCTTTGTTGTGATTTTCTCAATTGCCCAAAAGGTTAGCTCAGCTATGATCGGAAGAGCTGTTTGTAAGTCAGAGCCCAACACTTCTCTTTCTTATTCGGCCTAAGAGGCTTTTTTCTTTCCTCTGAGTTCCTCTTGTTTCTCCCTGAGAACATGCTGAACTCCTGTTCTTTCAAGGCTTCTGCATCCCGCCTGAGCTGGATCGATAATAGGTCTCTGCCCTGCTTCTTTCGACTCTTGGAAGCCACAAGTTAGTATTTCAGTCTTTCAGTTTCTGCTCCCACAGGGGGGAAAACTCAATGAGTAGTACAATGCAGCTCTGCTGTAGACAGACCGCAGACCACAATGTCTGGCCTCAGAGAGTCGTGTTGGGCTGAAAATGCTTGCTGAGCTCACCCCGACTAATACCAGCCAGGCAGGAGGATTTCCTTGTGTAGGTGTATTGTGTGTTTCCTTTATTGTCTGCTAAAGTGGATTTGATTTCCTTGGAGTGGGGGCGTCTGTCTTGGCAGATGGTCTCCAGACAACTGCTTAAAAATAAGGTAACCTCTATTCACACTGTACTAATGTCACAGAGAAATTACATTTATTGTCATTGTCATTTTATATATATTAATTTTGAATAGGATGAAGTCAAAGTGGAAAGGCAATGGGGTCATTCAAATCAAAAGGGTTTATCCCTTTGGGAGCATGAATGTACTATACGGTATGTCCAACAAGTCTCCAAACCATACGACCACATAAGTCGTTTGTTCCTACCCTTTAATACGAGTGTTTACTGAATTAGCGTCTTAGTGGTGGCAGGAAATACGACCCATAGGAGAGTTTTCCATCCTCATACCTAACATAACAACAGTCGCGATATTAAAGATGTCGTTAACGTTGTGAAACGGTCACAGTTTGGTTAGGTTTAGGCACAAAAACTACTTGGGTATGTTTAGACAATATTTGGTTAGGGTTAGAAAAAGATGGTGGTTTGGGTTAAAAACAGTAGTGATTTATTTGTGGCTCCTTTAATTTCATCAATGTTGTCTTCTTCTGCAATGACTTGATGACATCCAATGGGAGAATTAGCACCACCAACTGCTTATCTATTGTATAATGGTAGTGGATTGAGACACACATTAATTTGTATTTTTTAAAAATGTTTTTCTGGAAATTTTGTTAAAATTTGCATTTAATTTGAAAGGAAACTAATGTGTTGCTATTATATGCCTATTAGATTATGATATATCTTATGTACTAAGTTGGTGTTTTGGCCTGATGGTGGAGGAAACTCATGAATTGTTCAAATGGTGTTCATCCTCTGGGGAGCACGAATGTGCTCATTAAATTTGTGCCCATCAGCTTTTGATATTTCTGTTTTTTGCCCTCATGGTGGCGCTAGAGGAGTGGTCAGAGGGGGTCAATAAGAATATTATAGGAAACATCCTCTGGGCAGTATTCATTTCCACAGTAAATTCCATGGCTAGCAGTTGTCCAGAAGATGCCTTTGTTTAGGACGGACTGACACTTATGCTCAGCTACATGCAAAATTACACAGTATTTTCTAGGAAGTAAAATTAATAGGACTTTTATTGAAATTGAGAAAATATGTAACATTTCAATATTTTGAATAATAGTGTATATTATCACATTTGAGGGTTAAATTAGAAAATAAAAACCCCAAGCAGCTATTCTGAACTCAACAAAGCAATAACTCTCATCTGAGGTGAAAGTAAAACCTCAGCATTACAAATCAAGCACTTCTCACAGTATCGCGTGACATTTAATTGTCGATGTTGAGCATTAAAAGCATATTTAGTATGCCTGCTGCGTCTCCAACAAAATTCATCAAAAATATCATCACAGAGAGGCTTACATAAAGATCCATGACTCGTCCACTTCTGGCAACGCTGCAAAGTAGCAGAGCTTGACTCATATTTATAGGGAGCCACGGGTCTGTAAAAACTCAGAAGGCCAAAAAAAAATTACATTTTTCCATGAAAGTCCACTTTTATCAATAAATGCAAGGGCGTTGATGCTGTTAGTTTACAGCCTCTAAACCTCCACTTTGAATGAGGAGGGAAATGAGGAGGAGTTGTAACTGTACCTCACATCACCAGAAAAAGGTTGGTGGAAGAAATTCATAAAAGTAATAAGATTATATTACGATTCCTGCTCACAATTAGGGTGTCCAAGAACCTAATTTTCGTTGAAAATATCAAATGTAGCTTTTCTTTTGAATGATGTATTGCACATTGTTAAGAGGATGACTGGTAGTTCGGCTCCTGGCGTGTCATGGGCAAATTAATTCCCTAACATAAAGTGTGCGTGTGTGTAAAGAGAAGGCTGGTTAGCAGCAGGTTTTGTGTGGGGCTTATCTCCGGTCAGCAACGGCAGCCAGCCCAGATGGCATCAGAAGATGGTTCTTGTTAAGTCTACGTTTTTTGTTAGTGGTGGCGGTTGGTCCTAGTCTAGCAGCACCATACTAATTTGCAAATGTGTATTAGTCTGGAACTTCTCAGTTCATTTTCGATTTCCAAGGGGCGCAGACCAAAATGCCTCTGGATGCAGCTGGATAGATCTACAACCAATCAGAGCAATGAAACGTGACCTACAACCAATCAGAGCAACTGAACGATGTAGGACTGAGCGACACATGCAACTTGGTGCATTGCCTGATCAGTTTAGAAGCAGGAAAAGAATGGTGGCCTCGTCACAAACTTTAATTACAGCTAAACAATATACTAAAATGTGTTTCTGAAAACATTTTAGGTGAGAAATAGGCAATATGTAACAAAATCTTGATTCATATTTGGTCAGCGCTGCCTAGTTTGAGTTACGTGAACCTGGTGCGTTGCGCTGGATGCAGTATGCTAGTTACGTTCTGTACCTATAGCATGATGATCCTCTGTCAGTCATCATCATAAACCTGCCCCATATTAGATTCATGACTGGCTCGCCCATGTTCCAGTCGACTGGAAATCTGTCTGAATGGGAGAGGGGCCAGACACATCTGCCAGAGCAAATGAAACATGGGCTCAGAAGATTTGTCTGGTTGCCAGGTTAGGTTGGTCTCAAAACGAAAAACAAAGCTGGAGGAAGTTGGCGTTCAGTTCTCAAGGTTGTTCAATGGCAAATCCCCTCCCTGTGGACGCTGCTACCCACAAGCCTTATCACCTCTGAGATACCGGGTAAAGTGATAAGCCCAGCCCACTACCAGCCAGCCAAAAATAAAAAAGGAACTACTAATATGACTACTAAAGAGCATCCTGCTCAACCTGACACTTTGTAGTCTCGCCTAAAAAGAAAGTAGGTGTGCAATTGTTCATTGTTGTTTTTTTTAGATGTATTTCTTTAGCAGTTTGTCTACCCCCACTGTCGAAAAAAAAGCATAAATGTTTTGTGTGCTATATGAAGGTCCCTGCAAACGTTGACTTAATTGCTTTTGCATCTTTACTGTATGTGCATGCTGGGAAGTCACTTGAGACCAGTTGCGTCGGTGCACGCTGTCCTTTGGTCACTAATGATAAATTCCCACAGTGATGAGTGGTCCACAAAAAAAAAAAAAAGCACCGCTATCTATTCTAACTTGTAAAAATCCTTTCAAATCCCACTAAGTGCATGCTTTTCAGCGTGCTGAGATTAAATATTTGACTATGGGACTCTATTAGTTCCAGCTGTTCTCTGCTGCTTCATATTCACACCATCACTCATCTTGATTTACATTCTGTCTTTCAGTGTGAGGATGGTTTGAAGTCCATGAAGAGCAGCTCTTTACCATCACTTACTGTTCCCTTTTGTCCATAGATGCTCTTATGTGTTGCCTTCCTTTATACACCCTAAAGGTTTAATGTGATAATGAAGCACAGTACTGTAAGCTTTTGTATTATTCTCCAGCGCATTAGCAGGAGCAGTCAACTTGAGTGTGCATCATGAAAAAACCACATCAATAATCCTTTTAAAATGTAAATCCCCAACCTTGAGTGTCAACACAATCCTTGTAGTAGACGTGCTGCGACACTGAGTGAATGTTTGATGGAACATAGTGTTTGGTGTGGGGGTGCTCCATGAAAACGTCACACTCAATCATACTATAATGCTATGAAAGTCAACATTCTTCCCTGTATCTGATCACAACGCAATAAATCAGTTGTCTGCAGAACATCATCAAGCTACTTTAAGATGTTTTACAGTAAAAGGCCACCACAGGGCCTCCCTTCCTCACATGAAAGCTGGTGCTGTTGCACAGAGCTTTTTTCTGTTTGTGCAGAAGCACTGCGATACAGAATGGATGGTTATAATGTTACTATTATTCTGTGTCTGTCTTTTGCATATATTCACATTTCTCGAGAACCGTTCATCCGATTTACTTCATCCTTGGTGGGTGAATTGCTGGGGACACAATGACGAGCATTGTTGAATTTGATGCAATTTGGTGGCTCTATAACAACAAACTTTACATTTTGTAATCTTTTCTGTACTTTTCTGTATCTGTAACAGTAAGTCTCAGAAACAAAATTATTTTCCTGGGTTCTGTGGATCCAGACGAATCTATCTGATTTTCCACCATTTTGAATTGTGTCCACATTTATTTATTTTTTATTTTTGATGTTCCGTACAGTTTTGCTATAGCTGGCCCTCAAAGTTAGCTCAAATGCTGTGGGCAGGGCTTATATTACAAAAAATGTCATACCTCCTGAACGCTTTGTGCTATTGCAACCACATTTGGTGGACATGTGTAGATATGATGTCTGGGTGACCATGACACATTTGGTGAAATTTGCCCAATAGGTGGGAGTTGTAGCAGCATCATCAAACTTTCTTTTGCATGTCTCGAGAACCGCTCATCCAATCGGCTTCCCACTTGGCGGGTGTATTGCTGAGGACCCAAGGTAGTGCAGTGTTGAGTGTGAAGTCAATCAGATAAGCAGTTCTCGAGAATGCTGCAAGCAGCAATACTGGGAGCCAAGCAATCGACCCATTCTGAACGGGCACGCGCTCTGAATGAGCACTGCACTAGTGTAATCAAAACAGCAATTGGGTTTCCTCCTAAATGTAGATCCTTAAAGATCCCCTTTGGTGAAAATCAAGTTTTAACATGTTAACATGTCTATATGGTGTTTCTTATTTGCTACAGGACAGATCATGAGTGAAATGAGCAGTCAACACCATGGCTGACAATTTCTGCCTTGAAACTGCAGTGTGCCAAAATATAATAATATAATATAATCTCTATTCAGACAGCCAGGTTTTATGACATCATGTCTAAGAAACCAATCAAGTTGAGTGACTAGTGTAACTATAGCAGCGGTGGTGGGCGGGGCTTGAGGCCATATCCATAATTTCTTAATGAGGGAGAAGAGTATGTGTATGTGCTGTATATGTATTTTTTTTTTTGGGGGGGGGGGCTGTTAAAAAAAATATTAATCATAGCAGAGTATTTTTACATACTTTAAAATGTGTCTGGAGGAGGTCTTTGACTTAAATCTGCAATCAAGATGTTTTGGCTTCACTTTTGGGGAGCTGTCATGTCGTCCATCTTTATATACAGTCTATGGTCTCTACTCCTGAGGGTAATAACTGACTCTTTAGCTGCTAAAAATGCTCCACTATGTTCACCAGCTAGACTAACTGTGTCCATCTGCTGTTTGCTGCTGAGCAGGTAGTGTACAGTGTTTTTTGCTCTCTGAAAACAGCTGCCTGGCGCAGCCGAAAATGACGTGACATGAATGACATGAATGATGATGATGAAAGCGGTGCACTAAAACAGTAAAGTTGTGGGCCGAACAGATAAACAATGAGCTGAAACTCACTAAGCTCCGCAAAGCTGAAGGGAGCTGCAGATTCAGGTGATAATCCTTCAACCCCTTTCACATTATGGCATTGTTTTCACATTGTCATTTGACACATTGTTATTATAAAATATCAATTATTGCTGATTCAGTAGAAGTACCAATACATTAATGTGGAAATACTCCATTACAAATAAAAGTCCTGCATTCAAAATCAAATGTATGGGTGGATGTATGGAGGGATGGAGGGATGGATAAAAAAAGGTGCATACATTTCATATAACATTACAGTCACAGAAGACAATATATTCAAGTGTACATTCAGTGTACATTTGATCTGGGATTATGCTCCATATTTATTTTTAAGATTGACTGGTGCACAAAAGAGTGCTTCAGTCGAACCTTTTTAAAACGTGGGACCCTGTACCTCCGATTTGATGTTAAGAGTTGGTATTCAGTGTTCAGTGACACGCATAATCACAGATGTAAGGAACAAAAGAAGAATATATTCGCCCCAATCGAAAGCCGATGAAAAATCTAGAAAGAGGGCTCTTGCATAGGTGTTGGGTTTGTCGAGATGTTTAGAGATGAAATGAGCCAGAGTGGCATCGTCTGTACCGTGAGCTTGCTTATAAGTAAATTGGTATGGGTCAAGTTTCTCTTTTGTTGTACAGATAAGATTAGATATTGGAGCAGGATTCTTTCTAGAGATTTCATAATCACTGAGGTGAGGGCTATCGGTCAAAAATCCTTGTGTTCTTTTGGAGACTGAATTGGTAATGGTTTTATGTGTGAAGTTTTCCATAACAGAGGGACAGTGTGTGTCTATAGACGCCTGAATGATTGGTTGCCACACTGTAGTCAGCTCAGTGGTGAAGTTCTTCAGAAGAAAAGCGCTGCACTAATCCGGCCCGGCAGCTTTCTAGGAGACCGGTTTTCATGTTTCATGTGAAACAAGTTCTGTTATTAACTTAAAGAGCCCCTCTCTTCAAAATCAAGTTTTTAACCATGTTAACATGTCTATATGGTGTTTTTTATTTGCTACAAGACATATCATGAGTGAAATG
>JAOVVB010093388.1:0-13274 GCA_028570985.1 Heterobranchus longifilis
TGCAGGGGCCGGGGATCGAACCACCGACCTTCCGGTTAGTGGACGACCTGCTCTACCTACTGAGCCACAGCCGCCCACAGTATTCATTTCTAGAATTGTTTGACAATATAATACATTGTATGCATAATGTATAATAATGTTCAATATTCAGTTATTTCTTTAGGAAAATAGCCTTTTTCATATCGGTGCAAAATCGACATAGAAAAGGTGTATTTTCATAAAATACACATTTTCAGAAATTCACTATATCGGCCGCAATATCGGTAATCGGTGAATTTTCCCCCTCTCCAATCGGTATCGGTCTCAAAAATCACATATGAGTCAGGCCCTGCTTTCCAGTTCTTTAGTTGACATTAAAATGAAGGACGAGTTCAAAGATGGGGTTAGTCCAAACAAGGGGAATAGGGAAGGGCCCCCCAACACACACACACACACACACACTTTACGGCCCTGGCCCGATAAGCATCCAAGATTACAGTCACAAAACGTTACAGACAATCTCTTGCTTTTTTCATTTTCAGTGCCACTATTCCAATGTTTATCATAGTTTTACACATTATGTTGTTTACTTTGGTTCAAGGCCGCACAGATAAAATACTGTACTTCACTCCAGAGCTCAACATTGCTCAATACACCAACATTTAATTTAGAAACAGAATTGTCCTACAAGTGCTAAGGTTTGATTTAAGTGTGTTCTCATTTTAACTCTAATCCTTTTATACAAACAAGCTAGTCTTTGAGCGAGCCAGAGGCAACACATTATTCACGAGTTTCACTCAGAGAATACAGTAAACTGTGCCAAAGTTCATATTTAGAACAGTGAAGATTACATTTGTTTTACACTCACACAAAGTTCAGATGACAGATCTTTAGGTACACATAACTTAGGCTCACATTGATGTATGAAAAATACTTTTCAGCCATATTTACTCAGAATAAAAGACCCAGGAGGATCCAGCACTCTGTTTGATGACCCACAAATCCTTTTGTTTAGTTTGAAGAAGGTGGAAAAGCAAACAGAGAGGATGAGTCATGTATTGTAGGCCATACATTCATTGTGTGTGTGCAATAATAACAATACGTAATACAAATTACAAAAATAATACAAATTCAAGATTAAGAAAACAGTGATTGATGTTTTATGAAAACCAGATCATCTTAAAGGTCCCATATTGTAAAAAGTGAGATGTCCATTTTTTTTTTTTTTTTAATTATAAAGCAGGTCTAAGTGCTATATAAATATTGTGAAAGTATCAAAACACTGAATCCACAGAGAAATGCACACAGCCCATATTCAGAAACTGTGCCTTTAAACGAGCCGTCAGGACTTCTGTACAGTTGTGATGTCACAACTATACTATATAAAGGCAGAAAGTGCCGCTACAGTGCCGCTTGTCATTAGAGAGACGCCAAGAGCGCAGATGCAGAAGACCCGGAAACGTTGACCAATCAGAGCAGACTGGTGCTAAAACAGAGTGTTTCTGACAGAGGGTGAATACAGGTATATTCAGACACAGTATGAGAAAAATAAAGTGTTTTTTAAACATTAAAACATGTAAACATGTTCTAGTAGAAACCCAAAATACAAGCACAAACCTGAAAATGAGCAGAATATGGGACCTTTAAATCTGCATGTGATTCTCTGTCATTTGGCTTATTTTATCTGACTACAAACACACACACACACACACACACACATACACACACACAGGTAGGCACACAACTTCTCTGGCATCAACACATGCTCATTTTGTGTTTCTCATCTCAGACACTCTGTCCAATGAATAATGCATCGAGATATGTGTTACACGGTGCAGATTAAGCACTAATCTCACCACAGTGTATCTGTCTTTAAACATTTGCGTTCAGATTCATTTTCCTTTAAATCAGAGTTATAAACAGGTATTATAAATAAATATGAGAGGATTTGATTAATACCTCAGCATTTATACCTTTTGAATTATTTACTGGACTTGCTGTATGGCATGCAACAACCAGCGCAGTCTGTTCTTCTGAATGTCTGAGACCTGAAGGCTGAACTTGAAAGAACACATGCTTTGATTTGACTCATTCACACGCCCAGTTGTGTGAAGTGAGGGTGAGGTGGCTCGTGCTCTTTTTTTTTTTTTTTTTGGATGAAAGCCTACAAAATTGCATCGGTGTCCAATTCACAGATCTCAGTGTTGCTAAAAATGAGTTATTTGAAAACTAGCTTACGATGCACTTCCTTCCAGTTCCGTGTTTATGTGTTGCCGGGGACGATTCATATGTTTGTACATGACTAATGCATTATGGGAACATAAAACTGCTTAAATGGTCACACTTTACAATAAGGGCACATTAATTAACATTAGTTAATGCAGTATTAACTCAGTTAATCAACAGTTAGCTTATTTAATCATTTAATAATGGTGCTCATGTTAACTAAGGTATTAATGTATACCTCTGTCTGTCTGTCTGTCTGTCTGTCTGTCTGTCTGTCTGTCTGTCTGTCTGTCTGTCTGTCTGTCTGTATTTTTAATTTTAACAATCATCCATAATTAATAGGCTTGTTTTTTTTTTTGTTGACAAATTCAGTGTTTTTAAGTTTATATCTTAAATAATAATCTAAACTTTAAAAATAACAATTTCATTTAGTTTTCTTCACAGAAATTAATGAAATTCTGAGATATAGCCCAACTGTATATTTAAAAAAAAGTTGTCTTACACCCCCTAAAAGGCCTCGCAACCCCCCAGTGAAGCTCTGGTGACCCCTAGTAGGGGTCGGGACCCCCAGGTTGGGAACCACTGCTCCGACTTATTTTTTTGGTAAAGGTTGAGATCAATATAGAGGTTTGCTACTTCCTTTACCTTCATGTAAGATAAGACAAGATAAGATAAGATCAGCCTTTATTGTCTCCCTTAGGAGAAATTTGTCTTTGGAACTCAAGAAAACACAGGTGGCGCCACACCTACACATATAGACACACTGTGTGCCGTACATTTTACATTACAATCAAACTACAGTTAGAGTGTTATATTCAGTAACACGCAAGATTCTCCACCAGATATTGCACAACTAGCCATTCCTTAATTTATAGCCTAACCTTTAAATGATTGTGCATTTTATATTACATTATTTTATAAGCATTACTTAACCATAATCAGCCATTGATTTATGCTCTTTGTGAACCTTTTTGTAAAGCTGAAAACATGTATCCTTCAGTAACACTTAATAAATGCAGTTAATGCTTATTACTGCATTGACTAATGCTAATACATGTACCCTTATTGTAAAGTTTGGTGGCAGTTGGTGGTTTAACGATGTAATCGGCCGCCGTGTGGAGAAACAGGTGTACTGCACTGCACTGAACCCAGCGCAGTACTCATATAACCCTTCCACGTATCTTTTTGTTAATCTATTATGCAAATGTGTGACGCCTGCAGTATTAATGTGCACTCCATATTCACTGTGTGCACAATCTTTCAGTGCAGAAGACGGGAGGCACTCAGCTCAAACTGCTCTTATCTTTCCCAAACTACGGACAAGCTCTGCTCAAACCCATGAAGTAAGACACCACTGTCCTGATTCTGACTGGAAACATAAATGACTTGTGTTTGTGTTGCTCTGTTAAATCACAACTAGAGGTTTATCACATTTATCCTAAAACAACATCAGAGCAAAACTCTACATCACATCAGCATGCAGCCTCATGCTTTCCCTGTTTGTGTGTGTTTTTGCGGCGCAGACAATCCAGAGACGCAGAGACGGATGTAAACCTCTTCTACTTCTCAGACTTTGAAAGACACAATGCAGAGATCGCTGCCTTTCACCTTGACAGGTACAGAGAGTTCGACACTCTGTCAGCAGGCAGCGGGCGTCCTGCTGGGTCGACCGGACACATTCTGTCCAACACTGGAATCACTCCTTCCTGTGCAGCTTGTAGCGCAGGGATAAGAGTAAAAGTGTAATTTGAAAATAATAGCAGTGTTTTACTCTTCTATTTCTTTTTCATTCCTTTATTTTTCGCTCATGCTCTCTTATCTTTACCCGATAGTTTTTGTGTTTTTTCTTTGTCAGATTGTTGGGCTTTAACAGGATCCCTCCGGTGGTCGGTCGACTCGTCAACGTCACCTCAGAGGTCCGAGACATCACCGCTGACCGCAGGCTGTCGAGGACCTTCTTCACTTCCCCTGGTATGTGTGTGTGTGTGCGTGCAATTAGGTCCATATGTATACAGGGTTCCTATACATTTACCATTTCAAAATTCCATACTTTTCCTGAACTCGGATTTCCAGAATTTTCAAGACTTTTGCCTTCGCACGTGGCTTATAATTGCCGCCTCCCCCACGATGGAGATGTCGAACAATGTCACACAAAGTTTGCATCGAGTTTTCTTTTCCCCATTTGGAATCCTTTCAACCAGGTTTTATATTTGGGATTGTCAGCGAAAACTTTCATTTACCCGTTGTGGCCGTTCAGTCCGACAGTCATACGCAGAAAGTTGAAGAAAGATGCTGTCAAACATGTCAAACATCTCAGGAAGTAAACTAACCAGAGCTACCTGTACTCGTATTATTTTCTCTTATAATATTTTATTATTGCCCCCCTCCATATTTTTTTGTCTCTTTTATAAATAAGAACCAAAATGAATGGAAAAGGTACATAATGAGACTTTCACAGCGTTTGTGCATCTTTGTTTATTCCCTGTGTCCATGGAAACGACGATGAGCGCAGCCATTAAGGTTTTTCTGATAACATCACTGCACAACTCAGAAATGTTCAGACATGCTTACTGTTTGGTTATTTGAGATGCTGTGTTCATATGCCATTCAGAGATTTTGCCTCATTTTATTTCAAATTAATTTGGTCGCGGATGTCCGAATTTGGTGCTGAATTTTATATTTTAGAAAACAGAATGGGGTAATAGTCTGGAAACACAAATATTTTTTATTGCATAGGAACCCTGTATAAATGGGATGATTATTTTCTTTTTTTCAACCTTTTTTTTTGTACAACTCTTTTTATTGGGGTTTTCATAGTGAAACATATCGTTTAACAGCAGGAAGAAGAATATTAAGTACAAGTTTTAAAAAATAAAATAAAAAATAAAGTAAAATAAATAAATGTATAGACAGAAAACAGGACAAAAATCATGGGGAAAAAAAGACAAACAAAAGTATTTTACAGGTGAGATAAGATATACTTATTTTTTTTCTGACCCTTGTGTACCAATCATTAACCCCGTTAACCAACTCCGTTAATTACCTTTTAATTTTTATTCTAATCATTCTGTTTCTAACTGTTGACCGGACTCCAGCGGGGAACGTGTGTTTCTACGGCCAGTGTGAGTACTACTGTTCAACAGAGCACCCGGTCTGCGGTCAGCCACATGCGCTGGAGGTCTCCCTGGCTGCCATGCTGCCTGACCTCGCCCTCGCTCCCCGCCGGTCCTGGAGGTCGCCATGGAGACGCTCCTACAGCCGCACCAAGCTTGCAAAGTAGGTCCACTGTCTGGTATCAGTGTTGCTGTTAACAGTCATGTCATCACTAATGTTTACAGAATATGTGTTAAAAAAAAAAAAACAGCCCTGTAGTAATCACCATCTTTATTTTATCCACCTGCATTTATACAAGTGGTGGTGGACAGAATACTGGAAACACTTCTGTAATAAATTGTAATGTTTCCACCTTGTTGAGTTTACAGGTGAGATGTTTGTGGAATCACTGCCCTCCGGTGGTCAAAATGAAGAAATGCAACGTGGCCACCACACTGTCAGTTTAATCAATATACATTTCAATACTATTACTCATTATTTGTGTAATAATTATTACAAACAATAAGAGTAACGTCAGCACTTTAAAACACTGTTGGAGGACTATGTGAATATTTTTTAAAGATGATGTCGACACATTTTTCTCTGGAGCTCGGGTTAATGTTTGGAGGCCTCTGGATCACAACTAAGCAATACTGACCTAAAACTTTACAGAGCGAAAATAACATTATATTCATTTTATATTCACAAAACTCTCACACAACGCTCAAGTACAGGGTTAACACGCAAAGTTAGGCAACATTTTGGCGAGGGAAAAACTGTCATGGCCATTTTCAAAGGGGTCCCTTGACCTCTGACCTCAAGATATCTGAATATTTAGAGCATGTGCATTTGTACCCCCCAGTAAAGTATTTTATTGGGGAGGACTTTTATTTTGAAAAACTGCTAGAATGCCACTCATAGAGGCAACAATGCCTCTACCTGAAATTTGTGTTTTCCTTCACATAAATAAAGACATTTCCACCATTAATTGGTGCATAAAAATTCACCATAATGCAGGAAATAAAATGTTTGACACTCAGATTTTTTCCTGGAGGAGGACCCCCGAATCCTCCACTGAAATCCTGTTTAACAGTAACAAAATGGACAACAAATATGAATGAATGAATGAAGTTCATTTCAGTTAAAAAAATTGTTTTTCAAACAATAAAAATTCACAGTCAACAACCGAAAAAAGGAATAGGCTGAAGCCCAAGGCTTATTTTTGCCTATCCTATTACAATCCATTAAGATATAATGGCAGCAATACAAAAAATAGAGAAAAAAAAAATTACTCTAAATTATAATCCTTAATTAAGATAACTCCGAATATCAGCAACACAAAAAAGAAAGAAAAAAAAAAGAAAGTTTACTCTTAATTATAACCATTACTTAATTTACATATTCATAATTTTAATCATTTTACACTATAACCTTTAATTATTTTCAATTTCAGGTTTTTTTTTTAAACTCAACAGAGAGCTACACAACTCATCACTAAGTCCATTCAAACTGAAACACATTTATATTTTACATTGGTTCTTACTTTCCATGTTTCAGAGATGTACAACATCCTCACATTCAAACTAAACATCAGTATCCCATAATATGCATTTTCTTCTACTTTGTACTGAGGTGGGAGAAGGACCCGGACTACTGTGACACAGTGAAACTGACGCCTCCTTACAACCACGGCACCAGACTGCTGGATCTCATAGACATGGCTGTTCTGGACTTCCTCATGAGTCAGTCTCTACATTTTAAACTCCACCTGGTAGTCAACACAAAGGGCTTACAGGCAGTGTGACTCTTTAAGAGCGGAGGGAAAACATTCAAAATGTGTGAATAAATTAGTTAAAAAGAGTGTTTCTCCCAGGTTAATGAATCATGCCTTTTCATCAATGTGCAGTTATTAACGTGTCGACAAAAATGTCTCTCACATAGTCTGAATACATGTTTTTTATCCAAAGGCAACATGGACAGACACCACTATGAGACGTTTGAGAAATTTGGCAATGAGACGTTTCTGCTGCATCTGGATAACGGGCGGGCGTGAGTACGCTGAACATCTGCTGACTCGTTTCAGCTCCGTTGATAATGTTGTTGTTATCGTGTTGTTGTTGTTAGCGCCAATGTACAGCTGGAAAAAGGTATTTTAGATTTCAGGGGCGATCATGCTCGTATCGCAGCAGCGATGTAAAGCTAGCAGCTTTGTGGAATGTTTTCAGGTGCAGCAAAGCGCAAAAATAACTTGGAAAAATGAAGGAAGAAAAAAAATGACAGAGAGGGGATTTATACTAGTTTCTCTCTGGCTCTTCAAAGCAGGGTTTCTACTCAGTATGGAAAAATCTGGAATTTGATTTTTAGTATTTTCCAAGTTTGGATAAGTATGGAAAAAAAGAGAGTATGGGAAAAATGTTTGTGTTTACAGACTATTGCCTCTATTCTGTTTTCTAAAATCAGAAATTTCTAAAAATATATTAAATACAAGCAGAGTGTTTTCATGGAGCCAAAAGCCTGAATATTTAGAGAGAAAAAGATTTAATATTTTCACACAAAAAAATATATTTAGAGAGAAAAAGATTTAATATTTTCACACAAAAAAAATATATTTAGAGACATTTTTGAATATTTTCACAAAAAGGGAATATTTAGAGGAAAAAGTCAGAATATTTTCACAAAAAAAAGAATAATTAAGTTTGAATATTTAGAGAAAAAGTCTGAATATTTTCACCAAAAAAAGAATATTTAAGTTTGAATATTTAGAGAAAAAGTCTGAATATTTTTACACAAAAGGAATATTTAGAGAAAACGTGAATATTTTCACCAAAAAAATAATATTTAAGTTTGAATATTTAGAGAAAAAGTCTGAATATTTTCCCAAAAAAAGAATATTTAAGTTTGACTATTTAGAGAAAAAGTCTGAATATTTTCACCAAAAAAAGAATATTTAAGTTTGAATATTTAGAGAAAACTGGAAATTTGAAATGGAAAATGTGTAGGAATCCTGTCAAATCCCACAAGCTAACCTCAATTACCGGCTGCGACTGCAAGACCCTGCACTGCGGAGGCCGGCAGGCAGGTGGTTTTATCCCCAACATTGCCTGACATCCGGCACGTGAGAGACGCCATCTCCGCTATCTGTTTTGTCAGGACTCTGGTGGTGCGTCCGGGACTTAGCACCAGTGTTTTCCCCCCCCTGTCCCCGAATGATAACTCAGCCAGACCACAATCCTGCACTGACACAGTGCTATGGAGATTTCAAAATCAAATACATGTATTATTCAGAGCACCCACATAAGAACAAGGGGTGTAAATCAAGTTTTATCACAACACAATATTATATCGATTCTTTAGGATGATACAATATTTGCTGATATCACAAAGTCTGTCACGGTTTCGATTAAATTCAGGCCACTGCGATTGACAATATCATGTATGTATATATATATATATATACTGTATGCTGATCCAACACAATTCATAGCAACTCACAAAAAGCAAATCAAATATATTTTTGACTATTTTATTACAGAGCTCTTCCAGACATTTAAAAGAAAAAAACTATTATTTTTAATAAGAAAAGAGTAAATATAATGTGGGAATTTCAAAATAAAGGCGCACCTTAAAGATGACGATATGTATGATATTGGATCACCGATCATTGAATCAATACAACCCTAATAAGAACGCAGCACTAGCAAAGCGATTCATATTTTTTTAATGATTCTCTGTCAAAATAAGCAGGAGAGGTGCGTAGCAACAGCTGTTTACATCTCTCTCTCTGACGTGTTCTGTCCGTCTGTACGTCTATCGATCTCCTCCGCTCCGTTTCAGCACTACGGACACCGCCGCCCCTACACACACACACACACACACACACCGCCGCTGGCCCCTACACACAACAAACAGCGCTGTCCATGGTTCTAAACAGCAGTGAAGTCATGTATCTCTGTTGAGCATTCAGTCAATCCGGCTCTGGTTGTTATAGTGGAGGCAACAACAACAAGAATACTGTAACTCATATCTGACAGACAAATAAGTAAAGTAAGATTTTATTTCTATTTCTTCTGACTGAAATGTCGTTGATAATGTTCTGCAGGTTTGGGCGTCACTCTCGGGATGAGCCGTCTATTCTGGTTCCTTTGCAGCAGTGCTGCAGGTAAAACAAAACAAAAACATGTCTGCTGCTCACTGAGAAGCTAGAGCACGTAAAGATGAGGGATGGGTGAAAGACATTGTAAGAATGTATAGACCGTGTCATTCAGGAGTCGATAAAAGTTGCCAGGAGATATAGACACTGGGGATGGGACAGTAATCGTGTTTTATCGCAGATCACATTAAAAACAACACTCACAATAAGTAGCTCGTGGTGAATTTCCATATTATCAGCAGTGGTGGATGAAGTAACCAGAAAACCACACTAGAGTAAAAGTACAGATATCTTACCAGAAAAGGATTTTGGTAGAAGTTAAAGTCACCTATAAGAATATTACTTGAGTAAAAGTCTTAAAGTATCTTATATTTACTGTACTTAAGTATCTAAAGTATTTTTCTGATATTAAATGTATTTAAGTATTGAAAGTAAACATACAAGTAAATGCTGCTAATAAAAAAGCAACAGGTCAGAATTTTGAGAATGATGTTGATTCTTCTAAACATTTTAAACCAGCTCTGCAGTATTTTTTCTTTTATTTTTCCTTTTTTTTAATGAAGATGATTAGGGAAAATGTATCGGAGTAAAAATATAGATTTTCTTTCGGAGATGTAGCGGAGTAAAAGCGAAAGTTGACAGAAATATAAAAATTCAAGTAAAGTACAGATACTCCCATGCAGCCCATAAGCAACAGTTCAAATCAAGTATTTTATTTTACAGAAATCCCATCTTATATTTGATGAAGCCTATTAAAAGGAGTAGAAAGTGAAAGTCTTTGTTGCATGTACAGTTAACATGGCTGTGCATGTATTTATCATTTAATAAGCTGTATGCATGTAGAAATGCTACAGCATTCTCTGTAAATTCTGCTCTCTGATTGCTGCAAGTCCTGTGATTTTTTTAAATGATATTTGGTGCCATTTTAAGAGTTTTAATCATATTTCGCTGATTACATATCGTGAATCTCAATTACTTTGGCCAGGATAATCGTGACATGAAATCATCATCCCATGCCTAATTGACTCGTATACAATTAACTCACGTTTGCAGGATCCGTCGCTCCACCCTCCTCCGCTTGCGCCTCTTGTCCCTCCCTGGCTTCCGTCTGAGCGACGTCATGCGGGAGTCGCTGGTCCAGGATCCTCTGTCAGGCGTCGCCCCGCTCCTCTCTGAGCCACACCTCTCTGCTTTGGACCGACGCCTCGCAGCCGTCCTGCAGGAGGTGCACACCTGTCAGGAGCGCCACGGAGATGTTATTTACAACGACTTGGAAGGATACGACCAAGAATACATGATCAACAGCCTGACTGAGGGAAAACACAAAACAATAAATCATATCGTCTCGTAAATCTGTGTGGAAATCATTTTCTCACATAGTCTGCATATGAATGCATGAAGGCTGCATTCAAATACTAATTAAAAATACAAATGAATATTCAATTTTTTTCCAAGTCATGCAGCTAAATACTAGGCTACACGCTGGACCTTTAAGTAGCATAAGAACAGAATGACTTCAGTACTGTGACACACTCATGTTATTTTGGCATCCAGAGCACAATAACGGTTTTGCAATTAATTCAGCCGCCAATCAGAATCAGATTTATTGCCAAGTAGTTTTCACGTACAAGGCATTTGTCTTGATGTGGTGCATAACAAAAAGCAACACTAAATGTATATATGTAAGTGAGAAAAAGCTCCAAAAGACAGGTGGTATAATTAACTCTAATGTATAAATAATATTACAATAAGGGATATGTAAACAGTATGTTCTGTGTGTGAGTGCAGAGTTTAGAACAGAGGTCCCCGACCTTTTTCCTGAAGGGACCCTTTTTCTATCATTGAGTAAACTGATGACTGACTGAGATATTTCACACGTTTTATGGATATTTTATGTTAGATTTAATGCAGAACAACTGATCATTAGGACAAACAGTGAACACAATAACTGCAGGAAGTTTGTGCAAAACGAGCGATTTGGATCATTTTGAGCAGATTATTTCCTAGATAATACAAGATGCTTTATTGTCATTTAGTTTGGCAGCAAGCCACAAATATAAATATATTAAAAAATATTGCACCAGAGATGAGTTTTCCTGTTATTTTAGGAATGTTTAATACAACTCTCTGTCTGTATTATGTATGTATGTTTTGTTTTTTGGTAGTTTTTTTTTAGCAATCATCCATACTTAATGTCTTATAAAATTTTATAAGAAATGCAGTGTTTTTAAGTTTATATCTTAAATAATAATCCAAACTTTAAAAATAACAATTTCATTTAGTTTTCTTCACATAAATGAATGAAATTCTGAGATATAGCCCAACTGTATATTTTTTTTAAAAGTTGTCTTACACCCCTTAAAATCATGAAGACCTCGCGACCCCCCGGTGAAGCTCTGACGACCCCTAGTAGGGGTCGGGACCCCCAGGTTGGGAACCACTGGTTTAGAAAATATGTACAGGGAATACTGACAGGAATGTGCAAAAGGTCACAGTATAAATGGTATATGTAATGTGCAAGTATAACAGTAAAAATTGCGTTAATGTAACGTGTCATGATATATGAGTCGAGTGCTCTGGTGTGCAAAGGTTTACAGAAGTGCAAAAGTTTACAGATGTGCAATGACCATGTCGTGATATTAAGTGGAATAGGGTTGTGTGTTTATGTTAATAATTTGATCAAAAATTATAGGCCACTAATAAGAGGATGCAGCCAATCTCTGTGGTGCCCCCTGCAGCCACTGAGCAGAACTGCAGCTTGCAAACAGAAAAATAAATACTTTCACTTTCCAAACGTCACTGAAAAGGTCTCGAGGAGCCGCCCGACAGCCCCCCCCCCCCCCCCCCCCCCCCCCCCCCCCCCCCCCCCCCCCCCCACTCTACTGCAGGCGGAACTGAGAACACATTTGTGGGCAGATCCGCAGATCCACGCGAGAGATACATGGAAGGATTTCCGCCTATTTTCAAAATCTGCTATTTCTGCTTTTGATTTCTGCCACAGTACGGTGAACTTTTTGCAGCTCGATCATTGTTTGAGTGCGTGCAGATCCTGCTGAGGGACAGTTACGTCACTGCATGATCCACTTTATTTAGCGCCATAGTTTGGATGTAACATCTACTTCGGACTCTGTGCTCTCTCTCAGGGCCTCTCTGGGCCCGGTGTGTGTGTCTGCACTGAGTGTCGATGGACCCGATGGATTGGCTGGAGAATGAGGAGCTGCTGCGGTTTTTCCGCCGTCAAAAAACAGAAATGTCCTGCATGGAGAGCCCGCACACCTTCCTCAGCCAGCTCCGGGATCACGACATGGTCCCGGAGGACCGATACAAGGTAACTTTGTGGAAACCTTACGCAATACGCATTTGTTGTTGCCCTCCTTGAATGAAATTCGCGCGCCAGTGAGAGCGGATGTGGAGTATCCATTTGCGCTTGTGTCAGCAGCCCGCGTGATTTGCACGCACTTCGCGGGAGCGCGCACAGCGTAATGCGAAAACTTCCAGATATTGTAATGATTTCTACGACAAAGTACTGTTTAAAAACGATATCATCTTGTTTTTGGGGTTCATCAGTGGTGGTAGATGATCTGAAGTCTATGAGAGTCATCAATGTTTGATCAGACTCAGGAGAAGCAGGGCTGGAGCCAGATGTAAACATCCAGGGCTCAACCCAAACCTACAGGGGGGCCGAGACGAGGGCCAAACTTTAGTTTGAGAAGCGGGGGGGACACAAGTCAGATTTCATTTATTGAAATGTATATTTATTGTACATGATCCTTGTCAGATAATCTTAACATAAATAAATAGAATTAAATAAAACACAATCTCCAGT
>JAOVVB010093398.1:0-13272 GCA_028570985.1 Heterobranchus longifilis
GAGAGAGAGAGAGAGGCAGGAGAGATCGAAAGACGGAGAGAGGGGAAATGAGAGCAGTCATTATCTCCAGTAAAATGTCCCAGCAGCCTTTTTACCAAAACCAAAGTAAAGGAAATATGTGATTGGCTTTGACCAATTGTTGAGTGTGTGTGTGTGTGTGTGTGTGTGTGTGTGTGTGTGTGTGTGCGTGTGTGTGTGTGAGAGAGACCATATTGTTCTATATGTGTACAAGCCTGTACAATATGCTGTGCTGTGTGAGTGTGTATAAGGACAAAAAGCATACAGTGTGTGACAGAGTGTGTGACATTGGAAAAGACTTACCCATTGGTAAGTGGGTACATACTACATACCTGTGACAGTTCGTATGTGTGTGTACAGCAGAGGGCTGTCTCTGTTTTACACTCTAACAGGCAACAAATCAGCCAGCAGCCACATCTATATGTTCTGTATAATGTACTCTGTACTACATCAATCTGGGTATGTACGTGTGTGTGTGTGTGTGTGTGTGTGTGTGTGCATGTGTGTGTGTGCGTGTGTCACACTGAGGATCAGAGTGTGAACAAGCAGCAGCTGGTGAAAAGTGAGGGAATGACAAGGTGTTTGGAGGGAGATAAAGACGGACAGACATAAAGGAAAGAGATAGGGAGAAATGACAGAGAGACCTGGAGATTAATATGATAGTTAGAGAGAGAGAGAGAGAGAGAGAGAGAGAGAGAGAGAGAGAATTAGATGGAGAAAATGTGAATGGAACAGAGGGCAAAAAATTATAGAAAAGAGAAAGAAGCAAAGAGAAGCCTGTATGGCGACAAGGTGGGGTCTGCCTGACACACACACACACACACACACACACACACACGCAAAACCATGGCTGAAATAGTATACTGTGCCTCATGCCACCCAAGAGCAAAAACACACAAAGGGAATTTCCTCATTTAGAATGAGCTGAATGGAAAGCACACACATGCACGCATGCACACACACGCACACGCACACGCACGCACACACACACACACACACATTCCACCCATCCACGAATGTTCATATTGGTTAGCAGAGGAATGTGTGTGTGTGTGCGTGTGTGTGTGTGCATGTGTGTGTGCGTGTGTGTGTGTGTGTTTGTGTGTTTGTGAGCCTGTATCATATTTTGCCCTCTTTTCTATGGATATATGAACATTATAATAATTCAAATTGCGTGCGTGCGTGCGTGCGTGCGTGCGTGCGTGCGTGGACCCGTTGGTGTGTATTCACCATTCACATGGTGAAAGGCGGGTTATTAAACAGTTGAGAGCGCAGTGTAAAACTATGTGTTTAGAGTCATGATTATAAACAGAGCAGATTGAGCAACAACTGTTTGTTCTAATATGTTGCACATTTACTCGACCGTGTGTGTGTGTGCGCGCGTGTGCGTGCGTGTAAGTGAGTCGATCCTTCTGTGATTTGGTCTTTGTGTGTCTCTGTGTGCAGTGATAGTTTTCAGATAGCGTTCTTGAGTAATTGAGCCTGCCGCCCCAAGTTCAACTCTTTTAATATAAGATATAATGAAACACAATAGTGGTAAAGTGAGCTTCTCTTTTATTACTCTCTCCATCTCTGTCCGTGTTTCTTTATTGTTTAAGACACTGTATGAGTGTTATTATCAAGCGGAAATTGTCCTGGGCGTGAATGAAAGTGCTAATCTATTAAATCTCTCTCTCCCTCATGCTTTCTCCCTCTCAACTAGATTGAGTGTGTGATGACAACCAAGCGGAGTAATTGCAGCAACAGCGTTAATCTGCTTCAATATTCGTGTCGCAGTGAAAGTGGATCTGTCTTCTCTGCCTACAGGAGCCTGTTTAAACACCAGTCAGGACTTATTACAGCAAATAAAACGGGGGTGGTTATTATTTTTCCTGCTAAAGATGTTGATCTTGAGAGGGTTCAAAGCTGGAAGTGACAATGTTCAGCACATATTAGTATGTCCTATGTACTATTACCCATAAATAAAAGTAAGGTTATCACTGTTTATCATTCCTTATAGCTCAAAGTTACAGTCTGTTTCATCCCCAAACTACAAAAATAAGACCGAACTGTCACATATACAGGCTGATTTTAAGTCCACATTCTTTGATGACTGTATCCTCGTGCTAAAACTGTATATAAAATCAAAGCCTTTAAAATGACAGGAAAAAGATCAATCTTGCTTTTTTACATGTATTGTATGATACAACTCGACTTAAGTTACACACAGTGATTTGCACTCTCTAAATTCCACAGATTCCTGATATTTGGAATTGGGGAAAGAGGCGGTAATATTTCCGGTAAAGAGGCCCTGGATACGTTTTTAAATTGTTCTGATCCTCTTAAGACACAGAGGGCTGAGATGCTTCCTGAATGACTCTGGGTCATAATGGAGTAATAAAAAATAGGTGTGTGTATATAGAGAAACACAGGAAGAAAGACAGAAAAAAAAGACTTGCTAGAGGGACGGGGGAGTTTAAACTTCTCAGGGCAAACTGATTAAGCTAATCAAAATGTAATTACAAAGAATTACAACCAAGACCTTCGGATGTCCGGTTTACTGTGTGCGTGTGTGTGCGTGTGTGTGTGTGACTGCATGTCTACGATACGACGAGCCAACCAGGTGCAAACCCTCTCTTTGACATGTTGAGAAGGAGGGGACGAAAGAAAAAAAAAAGCCAGAATAACAGTGAAACAGAAGAAGAAATACAAAGGAGAGAGCGAGAGAAAAGACACGGGACGGGGATGCAAGGCCAGAAAGCAACATGACAGGGGTGAACGTTTTCCAGTTGGGCCTGAGCTCCCAGAGCGACGTCTGTTCTGGTCATTATAGAAGTCTACCTGTCATTCTTTGTACATGCGTGTGTGCGTGTGCTGTTGTTTCAGCACTGAGGAATGTCGAGAATCTCTCTCCCTAAAAGTGTCACTACCACGTCAGGCACTTTTATCAACTGGCCTCATCTCCCCTTCAATTCTTCCTTCCCTTCCTCTCTCCCGCCTGTCTCCTCTCTCTTCTACCCCTAAACCAGGATCATAACAAAGGGGTCAGAGGTCAAACTATATAGAGAGAAAGAGAGAGGGGGGCAGCAGCAGAGGAGGAAAATGAGAGAGTATTAAGGAGTCGAGGATGGCCAGTCGAAACTGAATAATGTGCTCCATTTGCAATTTACATGTTTTACACGTTGTTTATTTAGCTGACACTTTTGGAAAGCTTATAATTGGCTTATATAATGAGGGAAAGGGCAAAAGGAGCTTCACTTCCGATATCACTGACATTACAAGTGATGTTAAGTGATGTGTTTATGTTGTCCTGCAGGAGCACAGGGTTGTTTGTTTTGGTAGAAGAAGAACTGGGTAGTTAAAGGGGCACTCCTTTCTGTACACTCGCTCATAACAGTCAGAAAGTGTGGATCGCTGGTCACTGCTCACCCTCACTACTCACGGAAGCTACGGGACCACCGACGTATTTTCAAACTTGTGAAAATGGCGGGCGAGGAAGCTGCAGCGGTTGCAATTGAAACGGTGAACGGCACTATACAAATGTGAGTTATACAAGAAGAAGAAGAAGAAGAAGAAGAAGAAGAAGGGGTCTAACAAAAATGCAACTGAGTTGCATTATGGGAAATGTAGGATCCAGTGTTTTTGGAGATTGCCCCATAATAGGGACTCAAAAATCTTGGTCTCTTTTTAAAATATGTCTCTTACAAGTCCTTATGAAAGTCTAATACTAAGTCCCTTTAAACATAAGCAGTAAGTACAACTGACAATACCTTTCCTGGTCTTCACGAAACTTGAGTAAAGTATCTCACTACTCAGTTCTGACATTTTCAAAATGATACTAATTGACTCACAGGGGTGCTGCAATTAAAGGTCAATAGCGGGTAACAAGTTGTCCTTTTTAGATTAATGTCTTGGCTGTATTCTGATCGGTGATATAATGGGGATGATGATGACATGTATCGTCAAACATTGTGCCAACATCAGTGTTTGCTTGAACCTTGCCTTGTCAAATAGAGCGAGAGAGTGATACTATTGAGCATGCTCGCCTATGAAAAGTGAGAAGTAGCGTAATGCTCCGTGCTGCGCTATGCAACACCGAGTCATTTGTCATCCACTGACAAGCCATGCAACAGAAATGAGCCAGGGCCAACGTCAACAGTGTGTCGCTGCGGGAAAAAGGAGGAAAAGTGAGATCTTACAAAGAGAAAGGCAGGAAAGAAGTGACAGAACAGAGAGGAGGGGAGGAAGGAAGGCATGATGGGGGAGAAAACATTTGAGAAAGGAAGCTTCAAAATGTAGATAAGACAAAGAGAACAACCAAGAGAGAGGAAATGTTTGAGGAAGAGAGGGAGGAAAAAGGAGAAAAAAAGTGATATAAGGAGCACAGGAGAGACACAAAAATGTGAACGAGTGATAGAGAGATGTGATTAAGGGGGGCAAGAAAGAGGAGAGAATGTTATCTTGGTGAGAGAGTCCCTAAATCCTCCTGTTGACTGACATTTCCTCTTCCTTTAAATACCTTCATCTGAATTGCTTTTGTCGGCCTACCCGTGTGTGTGTGTGTGTGCGTGTGTGCGTGGGTGTGTGTGTGCGTGTATGTGTTTCTTTCAGTAATCTAAGGAGGCTTTGTGCTGCCATAGCTAGGTTAAGTCTTTCAAACCTGTATTAAATCCACTTGTTGAACACAATGATGTTACAAGTGGCTCCTTTGAATACAACAGTCACGGTTTTTCACAAAACAGTGGGAAAGGAAGGGCAGAAACTGTTCATCATTCATTTTGAATCACTGTTGTTTCGTTCCTTCCAGCCTTGTTTCTCCTCTTTCTCCTGCCACACACTCCTCTACGTGTGTCTCCAGGCTGACAGGGCATTGAGCACTGTGTTAAAATGAAAAATATAAACCTTACAGCAACAGAGCAACGGCCAAAACAAGAAACTGCCTCAACGTTATGTGACTTGACAATTGTTAGATTGCTGGTTCGTTCCTGTATCTCGATGTAGTTCAACTGAAATTGCAGGTTTTCACAACAGCAGACAGAGTAAACCTGACAGGAGATTTCCGAAGCTGTCATGAGGGTCGAGGAAGCAGAACGAGAAACACTACAGGGCTTCGTGACGAGAGAGTTTTGTTTCTGCCCCAACAAACTGCTTAAGGACTACTGCCACATGGAAAAGACAAAATACTGCGTGCTGCTTGATGCCCACTTTCACGTCCGTCTCCACATTTTTTATTCCTTTACTGACAGGGAGTCCATGATAATCAGCAGAAAACAATGCTTTTATGGAGTACGTCGGAGGTACAGGTGTCTTTCTGGCAGTATAACATTTAGAGAGAGCAAAATTAAAGGTCCCATATTATGCAGTAAGCATTTTGGGTTTCTACTAGAAAACATAGCGCCTGTCTCTTTAAGCCCCCCTCCTGAAAAAGCCCAGTCTGCTCTGATTGGTCAGTGTTTCCGGGTCTTCTGCATCTGCTCTCTCTGCATCTTTGCAGTGGAGGAATGACTGTAACGGCACTTTCTACTTATATATAATATAGTTGTAACATCACCACTTCACAGAAGTCCTGATGAGTCCATGGATTGAGTATTTTGATACTTGCACAGTATTTATATGGCACCTAGACATTTAAAATTAAATTGATTAATGGTGAAATTACTTTTAAACCTAGACACATACATAGTCATAGAGATGGCTGAGGTCAAAAGTGACACTGATGAAGGTTGTTCAGTTTGCAAACTGCTGATTTGAAAACTTTTCTGGAAACAGTTTCTGTTATGGAGACGCCTAATGGATGAGATCTAAAATAGTAGATGAATTAAAATGATGATGAACAGCGTCCTACTGCCTTAAATAAAACAAAAAGACCTCAGCTGTCCTTCCTGGCAGCACAACTGACTGAAAGTGTCTTCCAGGAAGAGATAAAAGCAGTTTAAAAAGACAGATAGCTCTGTTGACCCGGTGCGTCAGCCCCATTGGAGCTCCAATGGCCCAATCAACCAATCATAGATTAGGTGCAGCAGGCTGTTATTAAAGGGTTCAAACATCCGCCCGGCAACGGAATCTCACTCTGAGGCGTGATTGGTGGGACTGCCCGGGGCGCCGCGGTAACGACGGGTCATCGCAGTGACACGGAGCTATGCTGGTGTCGACATCAGCTCAGTTGAAAGGTCAGCGCAGAGGGAGAGACCACTCGCACTCTGCACAGTGTGTGTGTGTGTGTGTGAACTGTCACAGTCAGCCAGGCTCATTAACCAAGATGCTGATTTATTATTGGTGTAATTACAGAGCTCTGGATGCCAATCAATTATGACTCTAACCTACAAACTCCAACTGCAGCCTTCCACAGGTTAAAGCGCGCGTGTGTGTGTGTGTGTGTGTGCGTGTGTGTGTGTTCTTTAAATCAGGAAGTGCAGTAGACTATAGCTGACTCTGTTTCCCAGAACGGAAGAACTCACGACCGCTCTGCTTTTCCTAATGAACTCTTTATTAAGTGGCATTACACTGCACAGATGTAGGCAGTGACGTGGTAAACTGAGTAATAAACCACTGCATGTACTGAGATCACAGTAATCTGATTGCTAGTATATATAAAAGTTGGAATGTAACTCTATTTACTACTGGGATCATTACATGGACAAACAGTAAGCAGGGAAATAACAAAACACATGTTTAGAGTAAGTATACAGCTTTCATTCACACAGTAAAACCGATGACTACTACTATGCTTATCATTAAAACAAATGTGCTTGTGCTTCACTAAACAGATGATATGGGCTGAATTAATATTTTTGGAGACTGCATGTTGAGGGGATTACAGTAATCTCATTAAGATACAATAATAAGGATTAAGAATTTTCTCAGCTTTTCTCCTTTTCTAAATAGGTTTTTCTACTTTCTTACATTCACTAATGATGCTTATCTAACCTGTGTGCTGTGTCTGTATCATTAATTCACTATTTACCTCAAAAGAAAATTATGTAATACTGCCTACTGTAGTGTTGTTTACTAAATGCTTTAGAAACACAAAACATTTCCCATTTCTTTCGTTTAGGAAAAGGGTGTTTTCACACCTGAAAGTCCAAACCAAGGTCCGGACCAAGGTTCATGTTTTTGTTACATTATATTTGATCCGGTTAGTTTTGGTTTCACATTGCAGTTAAGGGAGCGCACCAAAGAACTATAAATTGCATCCTATCGTCATCACCTATGTGAGCTGCGTCTCTCGATACTTGTAACAGATTGGTTTGTGTACAGGCTTCCTCGTCCTCTCTCTAGTGTCGGAATTATTGTGATTTTCTTTCCAGCTGACTCCTGCTCTCCCCATGTGCCACAGCTGCTCATTTTGTTTTGTTGCGTTGTTGAGAAGCAACACACAGGAGCTTTATTGCGCAAGTTGATATTGTAATGACGATAAACAAACAATATATTGTGCAGCCCTAGTGCGGAACCAAAATGAAAAGTCAGAAAGTCCGGACCAAACGAGGCCGGTGTGAAAGCACCCTCACACTCCCTTCCTGTCAGAGGCTTTTCTCCTCAATGAAAATATTTTTAAAGGATATTTTGCAACTTGCACCATAACCTCTGCTTCAGTCTGAGTCTGTTTCATTCTCTCCCCAACTGATTCCCCAAGTGAAGATTTGCACAACAGTTCAGCTGAAATGTTTCTGTATTGGCTGTCAAACACAGCTCACCATCCACTGGTAAGACCTTGACAGTCCTGGATCTGAGAACAACAAATCATTACTAATCTAATGGGAGCAGGGCTGTCAGTGAGGAAGTGTGTGTGTGTGTGTGTGTGTGTGTGTGTGTGTGTGTGTGCATGTGTGTGAGAGACAGTTAGTGATGTAGTGAGAAAGAGAAACCAGGTGAGAGAAATTGACACCTATCACAGCTAACCTCATGTGAGAGTTCTCGATGTGAGAGTAGTGTCCGCCTGCCAGTTTCATCACCTCCATCCCTGAATACATAATATCATGTAATGCATACCATAATGCCCCTTCGTGAGCTGAATATTTATTTCCTGGCTGTCAAACCCGTTAGAGGTAGCTGGAAGGTTAAAAAACTGAGCTCATGACTGGAAGGTCACTGGGTCAGATCCCTACACTGGCTCAGCGTCCCTCGTCTACTGTGAACAATTCCCTCAGGAAGACATTAAAAAAAAAAAAAACTCATGCAAAACCCAACTAACAGTACGAGATGCAAATCTGCAAGGCAATCCAGGTTGAATTAAGTCCCAGCACCATTGATTTAGTCATGCATTTATCTGATTCCTATACATCACCTTTGTGTGGGGGCTGCTGGTTAACAGATAATGAGCTATCTATATGCACACACTACTTTATATCGCCTGCCCTGCACCTTAGTTACAACATAAAGACAAATATGGTCAGAAAATTAGATAAGGGCTGAGAAAATGAAATGAGTGTGAAAATGAAGGGGTGAGAGAAAGAGGAAGGCGGAAAGGAAACGCAAAGTCTGATGAAGAATATGTGAGATGTGTGAGAAACGAATGAATTATGGGTAAGAGCAGGACAGAGAGACGGGGAAATAATTCAGCTTCGGACATTAATATGGTCGAAATGAATAAAGGACATGACTGCGAGTTAAAAACGGGCCAGTAAAGGCCTACTCTGTTTAATATGATGAATACTTATTTGAATGCATTAGGACTGTGAATTAGCCATAATTAAATATTATAAATTCTGGTTAGAATTTAAATAAATCTTATACTGTTATTTGTGTTTTTAACAAATCAGGGTCTAACTTTTACAAAGCTTGCATGTTGCCAAAATTCAGGGCTCATACAGCTTTTTAAGAGTAAAATTCAAGTATGTACAAGGTACTTGTAGCCTTTATCATCACATCTAAATTGTTATTGTAAATGCAATTGCAAAAACTACACTTTACAGAATTTACAGCACCAGGAGACAACAAATATGAAATAAAATATACAAAAAAAGATGGTTTACATGAGTGATTATGTCAATGAAACATTGGATTATGTTGAAATTCAAGCATTTTTCAAGGACTATATTCGAATTCAGGCCTATACCTCACCTTGAAAACATAACAGTTAAAATTAAGCATTTTCCAAACTTTCAGGACTTTGTACGAACCCTGAAAATTATAATCCAACATGGCAGATATTTACTGCTGTATAACACCAGGACACAAAACCTGAAATGTTTCTTGTTTATTGTTACGGATCCCCATTAGTCATAACCGTAGTGATGACTATTCTTCCTGGGGTCCACGATAAATAAACTCTGCTATCCAACTGGCAAGCATCACACTGCTCTATTTAAATTCCCGGCTTCCACAGGGAACCGTGAGCAGCAGTTCCTGTCAGAAAACAAGAAAACTATGTTTTCTAGTGAATTTATTATAGTCTCATCAGGAGATTTGCAGACTGAATTTAAATCCACCAGCATGGGCCTTTAACCTCGCCTAACATGAATCACAGATTCACGCAGGGACAAAGAGATTGGCTGACCTCTACCACACACACATGATTTTTGTTCTCAAAACACACTTCCTCACCTCTGTCTTGTTGTGGATAAGACGAGAGCCGATCGGCTTCCAGAAATCCCATGGATTCATTACACACACGCACACGCACACACACGCACACGCACACGCACACACACACACACACACGCTGTGTCTATAGTGTATGTAAAGTAATTCACAGCTTCCCACAACCTCATGTATCCTCTGGCCTGTTCTTCTCTGACAGATTTATATCAAAGTGCCTTCTGGGGCTACGAAGTACGGGAAAGTTAAACATACAAGCATACACACAATCGCTCACAACAACACCTTCAAATTCATGCACACACACACACACACAAACCATAGAAGGGGAAAGCAAATACAACTCTTCTCTTGCTCATACAGGGTGGAATGTGTGAAGCTATGGTGATGCACTAACACCTACACTATAGACAGATAGACGGACGTGTGTGTGCGCGCGCGTGTGTGTGTGCGTGTGTGTGCAAACTCCCACTTCCAATGCTACGGTGATGCACTGACACCCAGCCTGCAGAGCCGAACAAATGCAGGTGGATTGTGGGATACGTGACACATACAAAAGAGCCCGCAGAAGAGCAGAATGAAAGAGAAGTCCTTTTCCTGCCTCTTCACCACACACGAGTGAAGAATACGATGCGGGCTCCTTTTGTGAGCAGACACCAGCTCAGAGGCTTCACGGGGTGATGTGTCAAGATTCACTTTCAGAGCATTCAGATTTCATTCCCCTAAAAAAACCAGACCAGGATCAAGTACTTGTAGCTTGGAGAACATGAACTCAAATCAGATATGTTGTCAGCCCCAGGAGATTAAATAAAGTTGATTTTAAAATACAGTTCTGTGTGGTAAAGATCTTCATACCATGAAGATTTGTTTACATTTCTTCACATTTCATTTGCGTAGAAACTGTACTCTGTTTCATCATGCAGTCTGTTTTTCACACTTGGAACAAATCTTCTGGAGTCCAGCCAAAGCTGCCACAAACCACCTAATTGACTTCGACAGCCCACAAGGAACAATGACCACATTTACAGATGTGTATTGTCAACAAACATAATGTGAAGGAGGTAAAATGCAAAACAGTGAACTCCTTTTTGACATCACCTAGGTATTTTTGCCTCAAGCTCTACTTTATTTCAAACATGCCAATGACGCCCAAAAAACGACATATATGACCTTTCTATTTAACGCTGTGAAATGGTCGCACGGTGGCAGATTTAAACACATGACATGTTCTATTTAATGTTGTGACACAGTCACAGTTTTACACATGTGGTTAATGTTGCGAAATGGAAATACTTGGTTAGGTTGATGCAACAAAACTACTTGGTTAGGTTAAGGAAAAGATTGTGGATGTTTTCTTTACAGACGTAAGTATGTGACGTAGTTATGTATGTGACGTAGGACGTGACGGGGTTATGTAGTAACATACTAACGTAGTTACGTTGGTTAACTTAAAATAAGTCAACGTTGACTTTTGGTCTCTCTGGGTGAAAGTCCTGTGGGTTTTTTTGTGCACCCCGTCACCCTCCCTTCACGGACGCTCTTCATACTACGTCACATGACTTCTTTCTCTGCTCCCGTCATAACAACAAATGTAAACAGGTCGTAATAATCTGCTTGTACAAATGACGTATAGAGACCTTTTTTTGGGGGGTGGGTTCTGGTTTCTGCTCCTGCAAGTTATGTGCAGTATTTACTCCAAATCGACTGTTTATTATGTAAATTATTCTGTAAATACTGTTTAAGACAGGTCTAATAAAAGTTCTGCACAGTAGTGTGTATGTGTAAATAAGCAGGTAGGACATTTGTGTCTTGTTCAAGTTACAGGACACCTGATTGTGTCTATTGTAATTTTTAAAACTTTTTTTGTCTTTCCTTCTGTGTTTTTCTCATTTCTCACATTACTACGACCTTAACTTCCTTCACTGCAGTAACGTAACTTAAAATAAGACACGAGTCTTCGCCTTTGTGAAAATACAAAGTATCTCCTAAATCTAACTTTAAAATCTAACTAACGTGTTAAGTATCTATATCAGAGTATCTATACCGGACTGTATTTGCAGTACTGCATTCATCAATGAAGCCACTAGACACACAATAATGTGTGAATTGGATTCAGAGTCTGCAGCAAAGGCTGTCAAATAAACAATGGTGAACAAACAAACAACATCTTAGTATTACCATTTTTTGAAGAGAAAGCATTCATACAGTAATCCTGTACAGCTCAAATCAAATAATCACAGCTTTGTATGGAGCAGGAGGAGGTTTAAATGCGTACATCCTCTCACACCTGGGAGCTGTTGTCACACCTGAGTTCACTGTGTTGCTGAAAAGCACTGCTTGATATAATTTTGTGGAAATTCTGCATGACTTAATTTAGAGCAAACAAAAGAAGCTTTATGATGACAAACTCAGTGCAAGGACTCATGATCATCGCTCATGGCCTATAGCCAAGTCTGTTTGGTACAACATACTTTTCTCAGAGGAATGTTTTCTCATCTGCTCTCTGTCACTTCTTTACGTCTTTAGTTTAACTCTTTCTGCCTCCATCTCGTCCCTATTCTTCTCTCACCCCTCTTTCTCGCTCCTCCCTCCCTCTCTGATGTTTTATCTGAATATGGGCGAGAGAATGCAGATCCCATGTATTATTAACAGCTCTGCATTCACATGAACACACCATGGATTATTCATCAACTTCACACCTCCAGTGATCAAGCTGATTTCTATAACAACAAGATAAAAACGAGACTGACAAGTATTGGTGACAAGGGAAGAACTTGAATGTTATCACTCCATTGAATGGGCGTTATCAGTGTTTATCAGCCTCTGGGCCTGCTGCACCTACTAGTAGGTTCAGAGGGCCGTTATCTATTGACATGGTAACGGTTGCTGTTAGCTTGGTCAGGACCCCTTGGCGTCACTTTTTAATGTGCAGGGTAATCCTGTTGTGAAGTAAAACAAAACTACTTGGTAAGGTTTAGGAAAAAAACTTACGTTTGTGGCGTTCATTAAGAATGTTAAGTAAGGAACTTTACGTAAGAAAATTAACTTACGTTAAGCCTACATAAGTTAAAAAAAAAGTCACCTTTGACTTTTGGTTTTACATCGGTCCATCCATCTACCCCGACTTCCTCCCGACACGCACTTTCTCAATATTTATACTACTCCCTACAGGGACTTTGTCGCTCTTCATACCACATCATCTTACAGAGCAGCAGGTGCTCTGAGCATCTAATATGGATGAGTGATCCAGCTCCCCAATATAGATGATAACTGAGCCTACTGGGCCAACTAGGAAGTAGAGTAGGGCCATACTGCCTCATATCTATGGTAGTGATAACAACTGATAACAGCCATTCAGTTGGCTGAAGGTGGAGATACAGAGTAAACAGAGATGGACAAACTGGGAAATTGGAAATAGGGACACTACAGCAGAAAGAAAATATCAATTTGTTCATTTTTTATGACCTTTAGTACATGAATAGCAATCTAATTCAAGCCTGTTCTGTGGAACGTTTCAGTCTTTTGCATGAAATTCAGTTGACAGCGAGACGGGAATGTCGCTGCAGAGACAAAAAGAAACAGAGAGAGACAGTGAGAGGTTGTAAAGGGTGACATGACTGGCATTGCTGGGATTCCTTTGAAGTCTTTTGTTGTTTGTGGGTATGCACGTGTGTGTGTGTGTGTGTGTGTGTGTGTGTGTGTGTGTGTGTGTGTGTGTGTGTGTGTGTGTGTGTGTGT
>JAOVVB010093408.1:0-13272 GCA_028570985.1 Heterobranchus longifilis
GTAACAGTGACAGTCAATAAAGATTTGAAAAAAAGTGCTATTTACGCTTTACCATGAGCTCACATTGATATCTGCTACGTACAAATGTAACATATCCGTGGTTTGCAGAAATGTACGATGCCAACATTTATTCTGGCGATTGGGTTGTCTCTGAGCCTCATTGGAAATACCAGAAAGGCAGACAATAACAGGCGACTTGTTTTTAAATCCTGTGTAGGGCTGCTGTGTGCCTTGCTATCTCTGTGGCTGCTGTTGGCTGTCCATACTTCCCTTCATAGGGTGGTGGGAAAAAAAACCTGTTTTTAAAACTCATTTTCTGATTGGGCCGTGCAGCGATCTCCGTGTAATGACATGCAAATGTATCTCTCAGACGGTGAAAATGTGTTTTTAGTCCATTGCCACCTTCACAGCGGGCCTGGGAAGCACAACCTGCTTTGATGTTGGAGCTGGGCTCATGATGCGTTCACGTCATGTTGGAAGTCTGCGTAGGCTCCAGTGTCACCCACTTAGTGTCAGGAATTGTGGAAGTGTTATCACAAGCAGCAAACATGGCACTGAATCCAACAATTTTGGCATTCACGATAAAACTGATCTGTTTTGATCAATGCAATCAGTTTTATTTACATAAAGCAATTTCTGCTGTAGTTTATTCGTGGTTGACTTTAATGTCACGAATAAAAAAAAATGTTAGTGGACTGAGGTTTCATTCAGGTGAACAAGCATATTTTGTTTTTTTCTGATATAATGTCACCTCTGTCTGCATCAATCAAAAGCCCCTTTCACACATGCCTGCAACCCTGAACTTATCTTGACATTAAGCTGTTCTCACACTGCCACGCAGCATGCGCCCTGACAACCACCTACTGCAAGAACCTTCCCCATAAAACAAAGCGGCTGCTGTGGTCCTACTGCTAGAAGTTGTAAACTTCATAGTGTTGCAATACCATACAATCAGAGATCTCCACCTACTGATTGTCTGGGGACTTCTAATGAAAGATAGTTACTTAGACACCGGCAAGAACGGCTGGTAAGAAAGTAAGAAAGTTTGGCAAATGACACACCTTACTGGAAACGGTGCACTCCCCCTTTTCTCCTCTGTAGTGCTTTGGGTAGCCCATCTCCCAACATAACTCGTTCTGTAATGTCCTCCAAAGCAGATGTATAGTTTGGCCGGATGGATGAATCATGTCCAAAAGATTGTTTATTTCTAAGCGAGGAATATGTTTCGCCACAAACTCTAAAATCAGCGAAATTTGAAGGAGTTTTCTTCTGTGACTGCAGCTGAGCCCTAAAGACTTTGAATTGGTTCTGCGATGCAGGGTTTTTTCTAAACTCTAATTTTTACCACACAGTTTTAGTAACAAAAGCTGGGAGAAGGTCCTCAGTCTCTACTTGAGCGAAGCGTCTAGAGACTGAGGACTGCTTCATACACTACTGCCATGATCGAAACCGTATCCCCTCTGCCGCTGCCTCTGCCCCTCTGAAGGTGAAGAACAAGGGTCATTTACACAAAGAGGCCAACGAAAATGTCTAACTGCAGAGATAATGAGATTCGGGAACTGCTGCCGGTACGGGGCGATGCCGAAATTGTCAGAAAAATTAAATCAATGGCAAGAGACTCGGTTGTTTATGACCAAATTACGAACCCGCTATGTGAGCACGGTGTAATCATATCCTGCCTCCTGCACGCTCTACCCAGGCACCACCCCTCACTTTAACCAGAGTATTTCCAGTAGGTGAGAACGCATCTGACACATCTCCTGTTGTGGGCTACATGTGTGAAAGGGAAACCTGATTCTCCAGACATTGTCTGAGTTCATATGAGAAAACAACTATTGAAACCTTTTTGGAACAACAGAACACAAATTGATAATAAGCAATAATGCAAATTGTTTTCAGCCTGATTTCGACATCCATCATTATGGATGTCACACACACACACACACACACACACACACACACACACACACACTGACAGACTTAATATGAACTGTTGGCAGCCTCCCTTAAATAGCTGAGAAAGGGAGGGTGTACAGCCTCTGTGGGAGTCAACATCTTGTCAGGGTCCATCGGTAGCAAGCCCCCTGCAAGAGGATGATAACCCCAAGCCTTTTTCTCAGCCACATGTCCAACATAATCATCAGGAAGAGTCTGACCTAGAAGAGGAAATGCAAAGAAAGCAAATAAACCCACAACAAACAAACAAACAAACAAATAAATAAACCGCATATTTATGTAATTCACATGACAATTCTGATGCGACAAATTCACGGAGGATGCCTTTTAAGTGTGTTAAAGAAGAGATTCTTTCTTGCTAAATCTACTTTATTTCTATGTTCTTGCATTCATCCAGTTGTACATAATGGTAATATAAAAAGCATTTCCTTCTATTAATTACATAATTGTATCCAAAAAGAAAAAAGGTAGTGAAAGATGAAAATGAAAGATCACTTCATCCAAGGTTTACAGCAAAACGGAGCTCTATAAACATTGTAGAAATATATCATTAAGACTTTTTTTTTCACCCTGAGGAAATAGCGTTATCCTTTGTTCCTTTGTAGCATAATCATTGTAATGTAATTAACAGACTATGGGCCTGCCTCTGAAAAGCAACATAAAGTAGGACATGAGGATAAAGCAACAAGTCCTCCAAATGACCACATAAGTCGTTTGCTACTACCCTAATATGACCCATACAGGCGTTTCCTAAATGAGCGCCCCTATCGGTGGCAGGAAATACGTTTTCCATCCTCATACCTACACGGTTGTGGTTTTAAACATGTCATTAACATTGTGAAAAGGACGCAGTTTGGTTAGGTTTAGGAACACAAAAACTGCTTGGATATGTTTAGGCAACACAGCTACTTGGTTAGGGTTAGAAAAAGATTGTGGTTTGGGTGAAGTAATGTAACAAATGGCATGGAATTCCACGTGTACGTACATGGCGTAATTACACACGTGATGCAGAACGTGAGTTCCATTTGTTATCTGAAATACCTCGTAATTACTACGGCCACTAGAGGGCGCCACCTAACAAGAAACGTAAATATGGGTCATAATTGCTGCTTCTTGTACAAACAAACAACCTATGGTGTTGTTCTTCTTTTTGTTTTTGTCTCTAAAACCAACATAAAGTAGGACATGAGGACAAATCTATAGGTACACTATTGTAAATAGTGTAAATAGGATTCATCTCTGAAAAGATCCTTTGCATTTAAAAAACTGCTTTTGGAAGAACTTGTTCTTCAGGGATCCATTAATGGGTGAAAGAATAGACCAATAGAAAAAAAGAATCAATAAGGATTTCCCTCTTTATAGTCTGGTGATTTTATTTTAAAAGCAACCTGTAAATGTCAATGTGAGGCATTATTAAGGGGCATATGTGCCTTCAGACATTCATCCGTAGTGAATTTTTCCCACTTAATGGGAAATGTGAGTTTTCATATAGCCAGCAGCATCACGCGAGTATGCTGCAGAGAGTGCCAAACCACAGTGAGCATCAGACAGTGATGTGCAGTGTTTGGGGCATTTTTGGGCTCGAGACACTACATGAACGCTTGTGTAAAATTAGATTCATAATATTACATTCCAGGGGCAGGGGTGAGAAATACAAAGGGTTGTAGGTCACGGCACACCACCATGTGCTGCTGTACAAACTGAGTGAACCCATCATGTTACATGATTATCGGAGGCATGTTTTATATAATTCATACTTCATCCATGATTCATGTCTGGCTATAGAAGAAGGACAAGTCAGACTCAAATTGAATTGTGTTGAAAAGTTTCACAACACACTGGTTATGGAGGATATGTAACTCTATGCTATCTGTCTATGGCATGTTTTCAAGCTTTCTACATTTCTACCAAGTAGCTTTTGTGACCAATTAGTCCCATCTTCATATCATCTGGCTCTGGGTTTTTGCGATGCGGATATAACCAGGCTCACTTATATAGGCACTGTTTCTATCAAATAGCCAATTTCATGCAACATGGGCAAATCCAGATTTACTAGCTATAATTAAGGTATTGATCCCTGTGGGGGAAATGAGGTTGTTGCAATGGCAAAAAAATAAATCATGTGATCATAATGTGAAGTCCAACACAATGTATTTGCAGTACGAAAAGGAAAGAAACAGACATTAAATGATTTTTGATATTATTTAATAACAGTGCTGCTGTCATGAAAACCTTGTAGGCCTATGTCAGCTTTTCAGAAACTAAATAACTAAGGTAAATTTGCTGCATTTTTTTTTAGATAATCCAGTTGTTTTTGTCTGTGTAACAGGGGAAAATAATCATCTTAAGCCACATATAATTAATCCTTTGTTTGATCCTAAAAAAGTTGAAATCATCAAATTTGCAGATGCATGTGGAATGTCTGCACCCGGGTGAGAAAAGGCATACGGCAGCTTTTCGGCTATTTACACCCGGCCCCCTCACCCCCGCCTCCCTTTAGTATAAATAATGACAAAGTACAAGTGGGGAGGAGGTTGTGGTGGATGAATGGGTCAAACACAGGACTTTCACCCAGGAGACTGGGGTTTGTGACCCGTGAGAAATCTATTTTTACACTTAGCTGAACTACACAACACAACTACTTGGTTAGGTTTAGGCAACACAACTGGGTGTTAATAGCAGTGTTGGCTACTGAGACCTGGGTGCTAATAGTGTTGGCTACTGACACCTGGGTGCTTCTTTTTTTTTACCAGCAACTTGTCTCCACATACTGTAGCTAGATACATAGACTTCAAAGTGGCTTTAGGAAAGTAGATTAGATTACCACACATGTTCTCGTCTTCAGACAACAAACAAAATGAGCAGGACATAAACATTATAAAATCAACATTGTTTCTCCAGCTGAGGCAGATATCAAATCTAAATTGATCACCAAGTAGACCTTCTTTTCATTGAGACAACACTGTGTCTTCACACTAAATATGTCAGGCTCCTGCTGGGGTGATGGACTACTGGTGCATTCTACTACATCAATCACTCTTGGGAATCCAATGAATAATTTCATATATGCAGTAGTAATTTAATTCATTATTGATAACTATCATCAAATAATGCAAGCTCCCTGCCAGTTAAATAGGCCATCTTTAGTGGGCAAATGGCCTGGAAATGCTACAAACATTCATTATATGTTTGATATAATAAATCATCACAGAGGCAAAGTGGCCGCGCTGCTCTCTGAATAGAACTGCCTTGAGAACAGTTCTTCTTACTATCTGTTAATTCAATACTACCCACTGTGCAGTTCTTTTTATTACTTGTCTCATTTGTTTTGAATGTGACAGGTAATCGGATTTGGTGTGAAATTGTTGCAATAAAGTTGGTTATTTGAAAATGGCCACAGGGTCCAGTGAATGCTGAGGCTTTTTTACACATTTAGGCTCAATAGCCATGAATATGCCCTGCTGGGGCCGATGTGCAGTTAAGTTACCATGGCGATGTACCCTGCTAAAAAGGGAAGGGTCCATCAATATAAAACAAGAAAAAAAAATGTAAAAAACTGTTTAAACATTTTGTGGTTTCTGTTGTTTATCTTCCTTTTTTTCTTAAATGGGGCATATTATGCTCCTTTTCAGATTCATATTTTTATTTTGAGTTTCTACCAGAACATGTTTACATGCTTTAATGTTCAAAAACACTTTTTTTTCTCATACTGTCTGAATATATCTGTATTCACCCTCTGTCTGAAACGCTTCATTTTAGCACCTGTCTCTGTAAGCCCCCCTCCCAGCAAAAGCCCAGTCTGCTCTGATTGGTCAGTGTTTCTGGGTCTTCCACATCATCGCTCTCGACATCGCTGCACATCATTGCAGCCGGGGAATAACTGTAACGGCACTGTAGCGGCACTTTCTACATAGACATAGTATAGTTGTGACATCACAACTTCATGGACGTCCTGACGGCTTGTTTACAGGCACAGTTTATGAATACGGGCTGTGTGCATTTCTCTGTGGATACTTTCACAGTATTTATATAGCACCGTAACCTAGACCTACTTTATAATAAAAAAGACATGGAAATCTCGCTTTTTGCAATATGGGACCTTTAAAAAGTTCTGTGTCATTTGAAGAACTTCAGAGATCGTGGCTTCATTACAAATGCTGGATTGTGATGATTATAATTTTCTGTTGAGATGCACTGATGTATTCTAATACATAGTATTACATCTAGTTCCCCCACTGGACCAACAGATACAGATTGCTCAATTATTTCATTGTAACAATTACTCAGTTATCCCACCAGGACCAATGAACATTTTGTTATAGTGGATGGAGGGTATGATTTTTACGTCCATTATGTTATAGTGGTACAACAAAAACTATTTACAATACTGTATGTTAAGCATTTTCAGTTTCTTTAGGCCCATGTGCTTTTCTCCATATTTACAACTGCAGGAGTCTGTATGAAGTCCCAGAGTGGGAAGAATCTAATCTGAACAACATCACACTGCTGTTTTATTGCTTCTACTGTATATTTATTCATTCATTAGTCAGAGGTCATAACAAAACAGATGTCTCTATAAAATCACACACCGTCTCTAATAAGAAAAAACTCTGCAGTGTCATGCACAGAGCTTCCAAAAGCATCTGGATTTTGACCTCTCCGACTTCATCTACAAAGCCACTCCAAGCAGAGAACACACCACAGCACATGAACCCATATTTGCAGGTCCCTAATCTGCTAAAGGGCCAGCTTTAGTAAAAGCTTTGTACTTTCTGCCACAGCATCACTTCAACACAAAATACCCAGATGATTTAAACGTGGATGTTCGAGACTGTCCTCCATTGAAAAATTATCACAGGTCATTTGTACAAGCAGACATTACGACCCATATTTCCGTTTCTTGTTAGGCGGAGCCCTCTAGTGGCCGGAGTGATTATGATGGGAGCAAAGCAGGAAGTCATGTAACGTAATATGAAGAGCGAGAAAGACTTAGAGCAGGCGGGCGGGGGTGGTGGATGGGTCAAGCAAACACAGCACTTTGACCTAGGAGACCAGTGTTCGTGTCCCATTTGAAACTAAAAGTAAACAGTGAGTTATTTTAATGTAAGGTATAAACTACGTCACGTTTGTAATTACGTCATGTAGGTATGCACAGAAGTGAAGTAATGTAACAAATGTACTGTCTTTAACCCAAACTATGATCTTTTTCTAACCCTAACCAATTTGTTGGCCAAACATACCCAAGTAGTTTTTGAATGGTCTTTGGCATCAAATGACCTCAGACAAGATACTGAACAAACACTAGAAACAGACAACATCAGCTGTCTGTAAACACCAGACCAAAACCGGTCAAAGCATTTAGTGGGAAGAGGTCCAAGTCATTGACGAGAAGTCAGTGGGCCGCCGGAGAAAGATCAAAGAGGCCACTCCCATCTGATCATCAGGTCAGGGCTTCCACTTATCCAATGAAATATCCCTACATCTAGATGGACTTATTATATTGGTACTGACATTAATGTTCCCCAGAGGATGAATACTAATGATTTTGGTGACTCCCTGACTTTTCCTTTAGAACCACCAGCAGGTTTGTGGTTCAGAGGAAAATGTCTTGACAGCTGTTGGATGGATCCTGCAATTTGGTGCAGATGCTCACGGTGTTTGCAAATAATTAGGTCAAACTTTCAATTTGATCAATACTTTTGTTTATCTTTCTGACAGTTTGGTTTTCTTTACAATGAGCATTACAAGCTCAAAGAGCTGAAAGCGTGGCTGGTGGCGTTGGCTCTTGTTGAACCTCCCCCTGAAACGAAGCCCAACGCACAATTGCCAAAAACTGCAGTTCCTCGAATGGCCACTTCAGGCTGGCTCCAAAAGCAAGTCAATCCCCATAAACCCCCATGTAAAAATGACTTTGCAACAGAAATAAACATGTTTACAGCCTGGTACAAGAAAATAGGTCTATAGCTAATTTCCCCATTTATTCAAACCGTTGGTTTGCTGATAAAAGCTACTTCTATATGTCGTCTGCCACCAGATCAGCCAACAGCAAAATTCAATTACAATTCAGCCAGTAGAGGGCAGTACCTATGCATATTTATAACACAATATGTAGACTTCAAATACTTTGATTTGTACCTGAATCCATCAACAACACTACTAATTACCTATATATATTGTTTTTCAGGGTTTTGGGGTTTTTTTTACTCTTAAAGATTTCTAGATTCCAGAGAGGGTTTAAGGTATAACCTAGGTCAATGTCTAACCAGGCCATTTTTTTTCTTATGTGGTCAAGTTTTTTTTTTTTAAGAAGTTATAATTTGACCTCCCATTTCTAGAAGTGCAACTGCCAAAATGAAACTTTCATTTGGCAACTGGCTTCTGAAGAAGAGCTTCACGGAGTCTTAAGTGTCTGGGTACTAGAGAGACTAGACACCATTCCCTCAACAAATATTCCCTCATTTGGAGGTTTTCTGCTGATGGTAGCTGACACCGTTTCAGACACCAATCTGGACTCACCCATACGTGTGAAATTGGTTTGAAATGTGATGACTGGAATGGCTGTGGTGTGACAAGCTCTGTGTGAGTGAGGCTGACTTTGTCAACATCGCTTCCATTTGGTAAAAAATGAAACTGAGCCAATGTTTTCCCTACAGGGTGGATGTGTTGACGAATCACAGGGTTGTGCGTCTTTTTTTTATTTCTTTTTTTAGCAGTGTTTCTACATCAAATGTTGAAGCCATTTGGAGTTTTTTTTTTTTTTTTAAACTGCAGTATGCATTATTAATCTCTACGGTATGGTGAAGGTAGAGCAGATATGGTGCTGCCTCTTCATTCAACCTGAAGCTCAGAGAGTCTGTGAATGCTCTTGTTGTGGTCAATCTTTTTCAAAACGCCTATGCAAACTCCAAACTCTTTCTTTCTGGCTGCCCTGACAGCGTTTCTATTACTGTCTCATCAAACAGTTTAAGATGTGACTTAGAAAGTTTTTACTTTAATCAAAACAGGAATTCCTTGCCATAATGCTTTCACTGTCACTTTGTGTCAGTAACAGCAGGAAAATGGACTTCACAAAACAGCTGGCATAATAACCTTTCACTCTGCTAATAGCCAAATCAACAGACTTGATTTGACCAGTTTTGGTGTGCAAATGTGTTCGTATTTAGTTTGTTGACAACAGGGTGAAAGGGATGACTCACCTAAACCTTTTTTTTCCTCCCCTGCCATGAAGATCACTGCCTGTGACCTATGTTTTTTACCCCTTCACCCACAAGACATTTTTTTATTTATTTTTTAATGTGAAGGCGATTGTTTATGTTCTGCAGTCCGTAGCAATCCTTTTTTGTGAAGCTACAAATGGACCACATGTCATATGGTCATTTTCCATTTTCTGATTGTGTATAATTTCAGCAACATTGATGGATATGGATGTTCATCCAGATTTAACTCAAGTTCATGAGGCATTTCTCACAGGCCAAAAAAGTAAGTGCAAAAACGTAACAATCTGTAACCTCCATAACTTCAACTTTTAACTATACCCTGTGATGCTTTGGTACAAGGTTCTTCCCCATATTTCCACTGCATTTTACAAAGCAAAACATTTAACATACATTTTTAAGAAGGCAACAGTGGTTAAGTAAGCAAGTAAGTATGTGATTATGGAACAGACAGCAGTGTAAGAAGTGGTGCTGATGTTGTTATTCATTTTCTTTCATTTATGTGAACATGAGATACAAGTGGAGCACTGCTGGGGCCGCTGTTGTTTGCCCTTACCTTAACCTGTTCCCAAGCTTATCCCTAAGGAGACGCAGTAGCTCAATCCATGGGGACTTGTGATCATTATTATGATCTTATTTATTTATCACATGTACCCCTCTCGGAGTTTTAAGAGTTTTGAGGGCAGTTTTTAAATTGGAGCGAATCTCTGGAGAATTTTAATCATTAAAAAAAAAAAAAAAAGTGAGGTTTTATTAAACACATTTGGTTTTTAGAAGGAATATTTTAAAGTATTTTATACAGGAGGTCCTCTTGTGCGTGCACCCGCAACATTTTGGACAAATGTTGCGCCTAAACACAAACCTAACCCCAAACATGGAGGGGGGAAGTTACAGGAAACACAATTCTAAGCAGAGGGAAACTCTATTTGAGGGGAGGACAAATGTCTTCACAAGACTGTCCCAAAACGATATTCAAAGCACCGAAGCACTGCATAGTTTTTTGGTTTGCTCCACAGCATAAATTGTGCTCCTATGTTTTTCTATAATCTTGTTTCATGGATTTAATTACATGTATGTTATATATACTGTATATTATGTAATATGCACAGGCACAGAAAAATGCTTAGAGTATAAATCAATGTGGGGAATTGTGTTTCAAGACAATAATGGAGCCCCACCGCCCTGGCCCCAATCCTGCTGTCTAATCACTGAGATCTTCTTTAAGCCATATTAGTCAAAGTAATGGGCAATTAATTCCATACATGACAAGTAATGTTAAGTGCTTCATTATTATGGGGTCCTTCTTGCAATATATTTTGTAAACCTCACTTGCCCAAGTGTTCCCTTTATTTTAGCTGTAAACCGTTACATGCACAGTATTCACAGTACTTTTACATCATATTGTGTGTAAGGTGGAGGTACTCTCAGGACTACAGAAGGAAGGAAGGAAACAGAAAAACCTTTTCAGAATAACCCTTCAATAATGGAAAGTACAGAGAAGCAGGATTTTATTCAAAACTCCACCACCACAAAGTACAACTTCATTACTCATATTATGCAGACATAGTCAAATAATTAACACAATATCAGCTCTTTATCCATAACTATAATATGATTGATTCAGATTGGATTATATTAGCATATTAATGGTTATTACAGGATTCTCATATTTTCTCTTTGTTCCACAGGGTATCTGATCAAATAAATCTGACACTATTTATAAAGGAGAAATTGTATAACATTTCAAAGTGCTTTAACAGAAGAAGCAAAGAAGCAAACATTCTTTTTATTGATGACTTTATGAAAATGCCAATACTGTGTCCAAAAGGGGGTCCAAAATCTATTCCAGGGAGACTATGAATATGAAAACCATATCACAGATTTCTGAGTATGAAACAAAGAACATACTGAGTGGTGAAAACCATCCATCTAGAAACCAATTTCTGATGGACTGAGAACGACAATTGAAAGTCTGACGAAAGGTCATTATGTATTCTTGTGTCATGGCTTCAACACTTGTACTTGTTTGTGTTACATGGTATTTATAGTATTTCTATTTTTTCTGTTTTCACATGTTTAGGCCTATATCCTTGGGTTGAATCTGCATTTTTTTCTCATTGATTCTGTGTATATCTGGACATATTTGGTATGGCTTGTGTTTGACATAGGTTATGTGTATTGTTTTATAACTGAATCAAATAATTTGTATTTTTTTGTGTTTTAATGCTTGTTGATTTACTGACTGTGGGGCAGTTTACTGTAGGCCTATTTCATTATTTTACAGTTTCAATGAATACAAAAATGCATTGAAGAATAAAAAAACTAAAGTAATAAAATAAAATAAATAAATAAATGTAAAGAGTCCATGGGAATTATGAAATGTAGACAAAAATAAACCACCAACCATCAACTTTGGAGCAGTATACTACATTACCCTAAATACACTGCGAGTGATCTTTGCTACGGCAAGCAGGAGGAGGAAATCGAAGCCTTCGCCTATTGTTTTGACCCAAAGCACTCGTGTGCTGCAGCTGTGGCGTCCATGAAGCAAGTCTGTCAAAAGTAAAAGCGTCTAGTTTGTCGTAAGTAAATACTGTTCGGGTTTTTATCGTCGTGAAAGTCATTCATACGGTCTCCAACGACTTCCCAGGCAGAAAAGTTCGCTATGTAACTTAGCCGCGTCTGTAAAGCTAGCTAACTTAGCTACTTAATTTCCTTTCTGTTTCAAGCTGCGTGTAATTGTCTAGCATCAGAGTTACATGTGAACGTTAACAATGCAAGACCATGGTAGTCTTGAGAGAAGGAATGTGTCCTGGACTGGATGAGGATTTGGTGCGTGGCCTACGTGCTGCCGACATTAAAACAGGTGTGTTTTGAGAATACTTCATCTTAATTAACAACCAGACCAGCAATAATCAGCATGGCTTCTTGTTTTCACAGTGGAGGACGTGGTCTCAGCCGACGTTGAGGAACTTGCTCAGAAATGCTCTGTGTCATATAAGGTATTTATGCCATACATGAATTAAATATGTAACGTTAGCTCATTCACTGTGATGAGGGCATGTCAGTAATTAAACACCCTGGGAATCAGCCTTGCCAGATTGGATTGTTAGTTTCCAGTTCAGTCCCCCCCCCCGGTGGACGTCACATGTACAATTGAGGAGAAAAACGGGGAAAAACTTTTTTCTCGAAACATTATGACTTTTTTTTTAAAGAAACAAATATTGTTATTGCGTCAAAAAAAATTATATTATTGTCCCATCTCTAATCTGAATATTTACTTACTTCCACAAATATTCTTTTTTTTCCCTTTAAACATTTCAAAACATTTTGCAAATACAAAAACAATACTGGCACAAACTACAGGTGTACTGTGTGTATTCTACAACACATGAGATGCCATTTCTTTTGTGTACGTTTTTATTGCTTTGCTCTTGTAACGCAAGAGGAGGAAAAATGTCCATCTTCCATTTTCAATGTAAATAAAAGTTAATAAATACTCCATTATCCATATATCATCATTAAAAAACAAATATTAGTTAATTCACCATTGACATCACCATAGTCTGGCTTACTTGATATTCAGTGCTGGGATACAAGCCTGAGCAGTGGATGTCCCTTTTACTATCGCCGCTATCTGTCTTATCTATTTAGATTTTGTTAGATTTGTTGTTAGACTTCTATTAACAAAATGTGTGAATATTTATGTGCAACATTATTTACCTTTTTTTCAGTTTTTCTTTCCTTTTTATTTTACTGTTGTTTTCTTTGTTTACTCTTATTTCTTTAATTTCTATTATTATTATTATTATTATTATTATTAATAATAATAATAATAATAATCTTATTTTTTCATTATAAAATACACTGTAGGAATGCTATGAAACATGCTGGCATAATTCATGAAAAAAAGAAATTGCCATATTTTAAAGATGTAATAAAAAAAAATGTAATCAAGTAATCCTTGACAATCTAAATATAAACTAGACCTGCAAGCAGGTATGACCGGGCCCTCGCTTACCCGCGCAGGTCGGGGGAGCTCGCGGGACGCCGGCAGACGCGGTCGTGTGTTCCTGCGAACGTGGGACACTGCGTGGAGATT
>JAOVVB010093418.1:0-13271 GCA_028570985.1 Heterobranchus longifilis
AATAAGAGACACGAGTATTTGAATTTTAACAGCCACTGAATACTTAATATTGAAATTGAAACACCACTGAATTCAAAGCATTGAAATACTTTACTTTGAAAATCATGTATCTGAATTTATTTGTTCTGAATTCACCTCTTTGAAATTAAAACATGGCATTTCTTGATTTCAAAAGCTGAATTCCATTTTTTTTCCTTCACTATTCACAAATTCGGATCCAAAAAGTCATATTTCAGAATTCAAAAAGTAATAATAATAGATTGAGGTTGCTCAAATATGATTGGTCAAATTCAATTGAATTTTTTTAAAATCTGAATTTGAGCAACCTGAATCTATTTTTTTTATTTTTTTTTATTTTTATGAAACTTTAATTTTTGGATCTGAATTTGTGAACATTGAAAACAACACATTCAAATTCAGCTTTTGAAATTGCAAATCAATAAACTTCATATTTTTAATTCAATGAGGTGAATTCAGAACTCATAAATTCAGACACGTGGTTTTCAAAGTAAAATATTTCAATTCAGTGGTGTTTCAATTTCAATATTAAGTATTCAGTGGCTGTAAAAAAAATAAATAAAAAAAATAAATAAAAAAAATAAATAAAATACTTGTGTCTCTTATTTGCTTCCATACCCACATAGCAACTCCATCACTAATCAGGATCATCATTATCATCTCCATAATTAACAACAACAGCAATAAAAGTTGCAGCATACACAGCAGCAATAACTGCAACACAAACAACATGATGTTAACAGCTGGCATCTTCATAATGAAACATCAGTTTTCATTCAAGAGGAAATCCAGACAATCAAGTCAAACTGCGCTCCAATAAGTGTCAGTATCATGGGCACACAACACGCATGTGAAAGTGCTTATCGACAGAGCTGTAAATATCAATGGAGCAATATTCAAGGACACTGAAAACTACACTCTCTTCTCTTTTCACATTGAAAAAGTTCCATTGACTTCATATTGCTCTGCATTCATTGTCACACAGCACATTTTTATTCCCTTCTCACCTCTGCTCACTTACAGATTGAGTACACTTTTTTTTTTTTCAATAATTCTTTTCTCATCTGTGGCTTCTACTGTCCAGTTTCACCCAGCAAGCATGGATTTGGGGATTTCTGCAGGTGAAGAGATGTGTGATATTTCTGAAAGATTTTCTAGGCTGCCACTTTACATATTACCATAATTATAACAACATTTAAATGACTGTATTTCAGTCCGTTGCAGGTCGTAACCGCATGTTGAATTATAGTCACAGAACTGCTGTTGAAACAACAATAGATGTTACAGAACGTACAAACATGCCTCCTTCATGCATCAGCATGTTAAAGGCCTTTACACGCCAGGGGAGTGACGAATAAACGACACGAGAATGCGATATATAAAACTATGCATACCGGCAGCGATGCAAATTTGCGACACTTAAGCTAATATAAAACGTTAAGCTACTCGGAGTGAATTTGAGTTCCCTCTGGTAAACAGTTCCGTGAGATATATATTTATGGATTTTATTGTGAAAGGTAAGAATGGAAGGAGTAGACTTGGTATGTTTTTGTCAGTTGAAAGCAGAACCCCAGGAAGAGCGCTGGGGTTTGAAGCCAATTTGACATAGTGGCCAAACGGTGGAATTGCAGCGATACCGTGTCCGTCACTTGATGCCCTCCGGCCCAGAAAGACTTTTCCCCATAGACTTACATGGTGAAAGAGATGTCTATAAAGAATGTGATCCATTAGGTTTGATAACATTTGGAAAGTCTAGAAGAGCTGCACGATTTAATTATTTAATCCCCATTCAAGTTAGCTGGAGCACTAAACCGAATGTAGCCGGCTTCTTCGGCAGAAGTCTCTAGTGCGCTGCTCTGTGGGCCCCATGATGCGGTTCTGATCATTGGAAATGTAACGGACGTAAAACCTGTGCGTCACTGCGTCGTGTTTACGTTTCTTATGGCTGTACCAACTGGATGGTGAAACGTGCGTTGTGTTTACATTTTAAGCTAGGTTAATTAATGTGTTTATTTTAATTATGGATCATTACAAATGCGCTGTTGTAAAAGTAGCAAGAAGTTACACAGTGAGAAAAAATAAATAATGTATAGAAATTAAACATTTTGATGCATTGATTTTATAACCGCATCGTAGCCCAAGCAAATTGTGAGGTGTCTCGAGATTCCCACCCCTAGTGTGACCAAGTTCAGGTGGTGGAAGTTTGGGTCACATAAAAAAACAGGACTAGCAATACATCCAGTTTTATGTTGAGTACATGCATATAATAACCTGGGGGTCCTGACCCCCACTAGGGGTCGCCAAAGCTTCACAGGGGGTCGTGAGACCTTCTTGATTTTAAGGGGATAGCGTTAGGGTTGGCCTGTATCTCCTCATTGCATTCATTTCTGTGAAGAAAAGTAATTTCAATTGTTATTTTTAAAATTTGGATTATTATTCAAGAAAAAACAGGGTAAGGGAACTAGTAAGTATGTATGATTATTAAAACACAGTATACAGAGAATTGTATTAAAGGTTCCTAAAAAATAAGAGGAAAACTCATCTCTGATGCAATATTCACAGGAAATAATCTGCTAAAAATTCATCCAAATCACTCATTTTACACACATTTCCTGCAGTTATTGCGTTCACTAGGCTATTTGTTTATTACTAACCCTTGTAAAAGAGAATATTCCTGGTTAAATAAAGGTTAATTCAATGAAAATGTGGGTTAATTGTACAGTTTATCAGTTGTTCTGTACTGTAATTGTTATGCATTGAATATAATATGAAAAATATAATAATAATAATAGAATAATGGAGTGTGTACACAATGAACGGACAAAACAGACGCAGGATACACGAGGCAGAGTCATGTATTCGTCTACGCGTAGTTAAAAGCAAGTATATCTCCGGCTTTAGTCAGGGGTCGTCAGTTTACTCAATGATAGAAAAGGGGTCCCTGAAGGAAAAAGGTTGGGAACTACTGATATAAAGTACAGCTAAGACAGACAGGAGTTCAGCCTGTGGTTTTACAGGTGGAAATCGGTTGTGCCAGACAAAAGGTCAGAGAATCACCCAAATCTTTATGATTGATAATCTGCAGACCATGAACGTCTGGACAAATCATGACAATCTAGTATGCTGTAGTTGACAAAGTATTTCATTGAATCAAAGTGATGCCCAATGCATTCACTGACCATATGAGCATCATCATCACCACTACAGCCACACTAAAAGGGGGGAACATTTTTAAACAGTTCCAGCATATTTATAAATCAGTATATGAGAAGAAACGTGCCATGTATGGACAGAAGATCTTACATTTTGTAATTTACTATCAGATGCTACTGGGTGCTGTCTGGTGTCCTCTCAATCACTGCCTGACTGAATGAATGGTGACCTCTAGTGGTTATCAGGGATAAGTACATTTTTTAAAAAGTGCTTTAACAACTACTCTTACCCATAAAATAACACAATTATTATTACTATTAATTATGTATATCAATACAAATTTATTTCACCATTTAAGGTGATTTAAAGTTAACGTTGTAAAGCATTAAATGATAAAGATTAAATATTGAATTAAGATCAATTCCCTATTTATTACTTCATTGAAATAGATTAATTAAGGTATACAGTATACTCACTTGTTTAATACACAGTATTCTTTATAATTAGCATTTGATTTAGTTTAGTTTAGGTAATAATTTCAAATTTTTTCGCAGGGTGGCAGCAGGTATCTGGAGATAACTTTACTATTAAAACCAAATAACACCAACTTTTGGTCAGTTCATGCATGAGGGCACCAAATATGATCAACAGGTGCCATCATTTATTGAGAAGGTCCACGGTGAACTCAGAAATAGGAACATTTACTTTAAATAATGGTCATAGTTTTCTATGTACTGTAGATTATGTATCCTAAACACTAAATATTTAGTAATTTATTGGCAAAAATCACCAAACCCTGCCATACATATAACCTATAATTGGAAATAAGAAACATTTGAGTCAGAGGACGTTGTTAAAAGTATTACTTTGTTTCACAATATACAAAAAGAAAAAGAAAAAACAATCCATCCACCGGAATAATATTGACAAAACCGTACAGTAGTAGTACATCAGTATAATGTAGTGCAACATGTTTCACAGTCAGCAGGTACTTACATTAATCAGCCACAAGGGGGAAGCAACAGCTCTGATAATTCTGTACAGTCCCAAAAAATCAACATCCCACTGAATATATTTACACTGAGACACTGACTGCTTTTACCGCTGTGTCCGTTAGATTTAAATAAGACGCATGTACAGAAGCCCTGACAGGCAAGTGAGAAACAAAAATCTGTCTAATCCAAATAATTTTCTCTCATGTGTTTATAACTTAAGAACAGGTGAAAAAAAGAGGTTTTGCCAGGATAATTTTTCTAGTTACTTTTTATTCATCTGTGGAAAACCGGTGGGAAAAAGTGTGTTGTTTTCTAAAAAAAAAAAGGGACTAAAACAGTAGATTAGCACAGATTTAAATACATTTCTAGCCAAAAGAAAGACACGACAGGAATGTTTAGGGGTGTCACGATTCTCCAAATCCACGATTCGATTAGACATTGATTTTAAGCTCACGATTCAATTCAATTTTTGATTTAAACCTGTTTTTTTTCAGCACTGACGGCTGTGCCATTCGAGTGTTGATTTGTTAAGATTAACAGATTTATGGTTTTATGCTCTGACAACTGACAGGCTACATGGTATAACATGTGATATGACTGCGATATTTTAAGTTACTTATTTCACACCTTTTAAAGGAGCGTAAAAATATTATCCTGGCGAAACCTTTTTTTTCCATCTGTTCTTAAGTCATAAACCCAGCAGAGAAAACTATTTAAAACAGACTTAGGAAATGGATCACCAGAGTATCTGTTTTTCTTACTTGCCTCTCAGGGCTTCTGTACAGATATGAATTAAAAAGAGAGAAGATAGATAAATAAATAAATCATTCCCTGTGTGTCCTTCAAGTGATTTCTATCAGTGACTCAAACAGGTAAAACTGCACTTTTGTAGTTTTACTTAAAAAGCATTTTGCAGAATATGAAGAGTTTACTCCTAATACCTTACATGTTGTGATATATCATTAATTTCCAGTCCAGTTATTGTCCGCTCAGAACTGTAATGAATCATTTCCAAATGAAACAAAACATAAATTAAATAAAATGCCAAAAGATCTGAATGCTGACATTACTAGACTGACTTGTATTACCACCATTAATGCCACTTACTCTGAATTATTGCCTGCCGATTATTGATTTATAAATTCCCCCATGCACACCCTCTACTAATTACATTTCCCTCATTATATTATGCATGTTATATTCTTGTTATCTCATGGACAATGCCCCCAAAACAAAACACGGTTTCTTGTATAAATTGCATTTAAATAATATGTGCACTTTGACTTCATGTGTTTATTGAGATGTTTTAAGTACTTTGTGGTACTAGTTTGTGTGGTGACTAAATTGTGGTTTTATCCTCTCATTCACTTGGTCATTGACGCTCTGCAGAGAGTAAATACTTTTCGGCTGTCTGTTTGTTCCCATTTTCACATATTTTATCGGTAAACTTCCTGGGTACATTTTTGTTTGTTCCTGCCTCTTTTTTTTTTACAACGCTGGGTGATCCCAGAGAAACTGGATTTTATACCACATCAAAATGAATCAGCTCAAATCTGTTCTAGGAATAGTTTGCTGTTTTGTGAAATACACTTATTCGCTTTCTTTTCTAGATGAGAAGATCGATATCATTTGTGCCTGTACATTAAACATGAAGCTACAGGCAGCAGCTGGTTAGCGTAGCTTAGCATAAAGACTGGAAACGGGGGGGAAACAGCTAGCCTGACTCTTTCATAAAACCCTTGGTCAAGAAATAATCCCACACATAACACCACATAAAAGCACCACACGTTTTTACACTTCAGTTTTAAACAAATTAGGTATAATGTGTCAATTAGTGAGCGGTTTCCCCATTTCCAGTCTATATTTTAGAGGTATAATATGTAAAAATGTCTAAAAAAGGTCTAGACCTATATTATATATATTTTGTTGAGTTGTGTCCTTGGAGTATCTGTCATTTTATTCAAGGTAATGGCCTGTTATATTTAGTCGCCTGTCGATGGCGTCACATCCTCTTTGTGCACGCGTCAGCGTTGGGGTTGTCTGCCAAAAGAAATTGACTTTTTAATCCAGTTTTAAGCCACATTTTTAAGATACACTTTTTACATCTTGGTCATTTTTAACTATATATTTTAACTGGATGAAGGATTTTAATCATCGAACGTCTGGATCTTAAGTTCTGAGCAACCGTTAGCGCAGCTCGGAGAAACAGCGTCGGAGAAACACTGATTTTTAACGTGAAACTGCTTTTAAATCAAGTGGTCCGTTTGTTTTGGAGAGGAGGAGACCTCTGTGGATAACTCTGCTCCTGGTAAAAACCTCCTGAGTGATGAACACTGAAGGAATCCTAACCGGGAGAAACTGACTGCAATGGCGGCATTTCTCCGTCTTTTGTTGTTTAAGCTGAGCTAACTTGCTGCTGGCTGACGTGAGAGTGCGACCAACCTTCTCTGATCTTTCTCAACATTAACGCTCGTCAAGAAAGCAAATATGCGTATTTCCGAAAATGTCAAAATATTTCAGTAAAAAAGGGAGCATCATTTATTTTATAGTTCTTTTCTAGTACAGAGAGAATCACAGACTGACGAATTCAGTCAAACTTTGGACTGAATTTCATTTTTAAAAAATAACAAAAATAAGCACATCTTCCCTCCAAAATGCTGAGTTTGATTACAATTAATTATTGATTTCCCCCCATGATTATATAACTTACTAAAACACCTCCTCCACTGCATTCCTCCCTCAGTCTATCCACACAAACCAGGGCTCAGATGAATCTCATTACTTTTTTACTATTATTTTTCTGGAGGAGACACTGATTCTTTCTAATTTTGGGGCACAAAAATTCCAACCTGTTTAAATGATATTGTTGTGAACACCAGCTGCTGGCACCAGGCTTTCAATGACATATAGAAAACTACTGGGGCAAAAAACAGATCATTTAAACGCATTTTTTTCTGCTTTTGTTTGTCCAGCGTATCCGTCTTTATATCAAACTACCCTCTTTTTGTCTCCAACTTCTCTGCAAACAATTTGTCATACTTATTATGAAGAGTTCTTGACATTTGGCGACTCATATTTGTGGTAAATCCAATCGGGCACGAATGAGGAGTTTTATTTTCTTCTCTCTTTGTCTCATCTGTATCTTTTGTTCCCTTCCTCTCTTTCTCTGTGATTTAAGAAACTGGGGCTCATCGACAACACATTATCAACTCTTTCCATCCTCTTCCTCCACTATCCCTCTCACCTTACTTCCTGTTTTCCCTCTCTCTCTCCCTCTCTCTCTCCCTCTCTCTACGTGATGTTGGATATGGGGTCGCTGATTTTCAGACACCTCCAGTAGATGGTTCTTGCCATGGTGAACAGAGCGAGCAGGATCAGCAGCACCCACGAAACGTAGATCCCTTTAGAGTGCTGGGCGGGCTTCCACGTACCAGCCTGAACACAGAGATAGATTATTATTTATTACACTTAAGTATTTGTATTTTATGTATTTTTTTTCTCTGTGAAAAATCACTCTCTGGTTGAACTTGTCATATCTTTCATGGGCTAAGTTTTAAAAAATACCTGTGCACGTGTGGACTAGGTATAAAGAAGACTATTTTTCCCCCAGTAAGAGGTTTTTTTGTGGTTTTCCTTCTCTTATCCAAATCCAGGGTCTAAGAACAGAGGGTGTTGTATGCTGTACGTATTGTAAGCAGGGTTCCCACAACTTCTTGAACATCAAATTCAAGGACTTTTCAAGGACTTTACAGGCCCTCAAATTCAAGGGATCAAGGTTAATAATTACTATCACAGTAGCGCACTACCAGAAACGCTGAAAACATTCGAAACAAAATCAGGACTATTGTTTGTTCGACACACACACGCACACGCACACGCACACACACACACACACACACACACACCACAAGTCCTGCAGTGGAGGCAGCGAGGGCAATGAACAGCAGGAAGCACAGTAGGCTCCTCCTCCTGGGGTACCGCCGACCAATAGAAGAGCTGGAAATAGAAGCCGGACAAATATTTAATAGCCAAAACAAAACAAAAAAACAGTTTGTGGGAGTGTTTTGAGAGAATTGTTGAGGCTCTTACACTTTTCGACAGTGTGGACATCGGGCCAGTGTTCGGTCTGAAAACTCTGTCCACTGGAAGAGAAACAGGAAGTGAAACGTCAGTTAATAAAGTAATAAAGAAATTTGCACTGCCGGTTATAATGTAATCTGTGTGTGTGTGTGTGTGTGTGTGTGTGTGTGTGTGTGTGTGTGTGTGTGTGTGTGTGTGTGTGTGTGTGTGTGTGTCCTACCAGGAATGTGTTGGAACAGTGTCCACAGATGATCCTGATGCCGACAGGCTGATGTTGCGGTTCAGGACTTTCTCTGCCGATGTGAACGGGTCCCAGGTTGATGATGCGTTTACTGGCAGAAAAAGAAAACATTAAAGGCCAACTCCATTATTATTATTTATTTTATATGCATGTTTTAGTGTCAAAATGCAGTTTTTCCCCAAGTGACCTGACGCAGGATTCTGCATGATGACGTTGCTGCATATGAGCAGACATGACTAATGTTACCGGCACGGGAGCTAAGCTATTAATGCACTGCTGTGGACACCATGTTAGCTCGGACGGTAAATAACACCGGTATATGCAGTCTATGCTTCGGATCCGAAAGTCACACGATAAACACAAACAATCTAATTAAACCGAGCAGCAGAAGATCAGCAACTCCTGTGTTCTGTCAGGTAAAATTACTGTTTTTGTCAATGGAGTCTGGTGGCTTTCAAGAGAGCGATCTGTACAGCTGTGGACGGGGCTGCAGATTTTAGCCACCTAAAAAAATCAGTACTAGTTTAAATGTACAATATGTACAATGTTAAATTTACAATATTTCCACCACAGTCAAACAGCCCTTTCTGTTATACCGCTCTCTTCAAACCCACCAGACTCAAAAAACGAAAACAGTAATTTTACTCAGAGTTGCTGGTCTTCTGCTGTTGTGTTATTGTGTGACTTTCCGATCCAAACTAATGTGGCCTCCACAGCAGTACATTGCTTCGCTGAGCTTACATAGCTCCAAAAATTCATATTATTCAAAACCTTATTGATTAGCTTCTTGTGGTAACCTGCACCACTGCTTTTTCCTAAGCCTGAGTGGGCGTTTCCATTTGAAAAACCCGGAAAAGAACACAGATGAGTCTGCCTTTAAAGAAAAGGCGAGAATCTTAAAAAACTATTAGCTGGTGGTGTTTGCATACACTTGAACGTCATGTAAATTCAGACCACAAAAGACAACTCGGACCACTTCCCCTTTCATAAGATACCAGAGAAGTGTGAGAAAAATGTATTTACTTTTCACTACGGCTGTGTATTGTGCAGACTGTGAAAAAAAGTCCTACCTTGCATGTAGTATACAGAAAATAATTACAATTTTGTGGAGTTTTTGTTCATAACAACAGTGACATGATGTAAACAAACTTGCATTTAAATGGTTAAAATTCTGAAAATGATGATCAGGACTGACACTGGTTAAAAAATGTAACTAAGTGAAAGTGGAAAATAATACATGGTTTATGGCAGTTTTTGAGCATCAGAGCAACTTTTTAAAAGTGATGCACAAGTGTTAAAAGAATTCCTGAGTCTTATCCATGACTGTATTTTGCTGAATGGCTGTTGGATGGATGTCGCCTTCTGCACAGATGGTGCGATTACGAGCCAAAGCTGAGACGGGTGAAAAATAATCCCACACTGTTTTTTTGTGTCTCACCAGTACGGTCTTGGACAGGCGATCCTCTGCGACGTGACTTTGCAGATCAGGAGACAGTTACACGGACAGCGGACGTACTTCTTCCCAACAGGAGCGTTCTTTATCGGCTGCAGAGAGAGGAAAGAAGACACAGAGGAGAATAAGAAAACGTCAAACAAGACACCTTTTCAGTTTTTACGACATTATGGGGTTCTAAAATAGTTCTCAGTGGATCAGATTTGATCTTATCAGCAGAAATTCTGCAAATCTTCTCAAATGAGACGACAAAAGACTTCCTGAGATGGGAAATTCGAGACACTGCTAATGTCTGGTTGGTGAGATTTTATGGTTTCTGACTACAGTTGTTCTTAACCTCCAGACGCTTTCAGATCTGTGAAAACTTTTCTAACATGATAAAAACATTTACCTGGGAAAAGCAGAGGCAGCGTTGGTGTAAGCTCATTAAATACATCAATATAAAAATTAAATCATGTATGAAATAATTCAAAAAAATGTCTTCTTCTACACTGCCCTACATATCTGTAAGCTTTCAGAGAACGTGCAGAAATACGGACAAAATGAACACAGAGTACGGACAGAAGGCTCTGTCCGCAGATGTATCTAACGTTGAGCATAGATGAGCCTTAACACAGATAGACTGGAAAAAAGATTTACAAAATGTTTGGTTCCATCATTTTATGCTTGGACAATTCTGTGAGAGAGCTGTGAGCAAGAAAAGTTGTCTTTTTTTAGGGGTTAGAGGCCAAATCCGCCGGTCCAAAGTCCTGTGCTAAGACCCTGAAGAAGACTCATCGACTGCGTGTCTGAATCCACCTCTGGATGACTCACCGTAGCTTCGTTGCAGATGCTGCACTTCACCACGTGCTGGTGCGACTTGCCCTCCACAGATATGGCGCTCTGACAGACCCGGCAGCTGATGACCGGAGCGCTGCTGCTGTCCGGGCTTCCCTGTGGCGAGTACGGGGGTGGAGGCTCGCCCGGTGCCACAGAGCTGGGGAACGGCGCCAAACCTGGAGAGGAGGAGGAGGAAACTGTTTAGTTACAGTTTACTGTCCTTTACTGTACTTGACACTACAGACACATTTTATTCAGTCCCAAAAAGTAACAACTAGAATGCTTTGTACACCAGTTTTACTCTGGATATCAAGACGCACAGTGAGTAGTACACAAACAAAGAGTCCGTTTTAGAGCAGCAGTAATGCTGACAGAGTGATTGAAACTGGTTGTTCCTCTAAAATCCCCCAAAATGTCCTAAAATCCTAAATTAACCTGCCCCTTCCTGACTGTAACCCAATTGGAGGACTCATTACTGCTGTCTGTCCCACATCAACCTATCTACAGTGAGTCATGCATTGTGAACAAATACTGTATATCAATTGTATCAGTTAACATTATCAGTGAGTGACACACCCAAATATCAAACTTTATCCTACTATTATAATTGAAGAGAGTGGTCTGTGTGTGTGTGTGTGTGTGTGTGTGTGTGTGTGTGTGTGTGTGTGTGTGCTCTTGAATATCAATGCATCTCTAGAAGGAAGGTGTGAAAAAGAAGATTTCAGTTGTCAATTAATAATAACCTACACAGGAAGAAAAAAGAGGAAAGTAGAAGAACAACAAACAGTCTGAATCTGGATACAGTCAAAGTACTTTTTTTTTTTAATTAATTGAATAATCTTTTAGATTATAAAATGTCAAATTCTCACATTTGCTGAAAACAGCGAATGCTTTGTTTTTGTTCGATAAATGACTTAAAGATTAAGCGATTATTAAAATGGATGTCAATTAATGTTCTGTTCAATCAATTAATCAACTAAATAATAGATACAAATGTCGACTCAAATTTCTGCTTTGCTGAGACAAATAGAAAGTCTGGATGAACTTTGACCTTTTGTCCACAATCCAAACCACCAACCAAACTGACCACAAATCAGTTTTGTTAGTTCATTTTGTTCTTTTTGATGAAACAGCCCATTTAATTAAGCCAACTACAGCTACACATGACTTACTATGGTGTAGTGGTGAAATGTTACTAAGCACATTGACTCAAATACTGTACTTAAATAGAAATTCAAGGTACTTGTACCTTACTTCAGCAACTTTATACTTGGACTCCACTTCATCTCAGGGGCAAATATTGTACATTTCGCTTCACTACATCAGTCTTTTTAGCTTTTCAGTAGGGTTGCAGTGCAGGGATATACCTTAAACATCTACAGCAGTAAAATGACACATAATGTACTTATTTTCAGTGTGGTATTCACACTTTTACATATCTGAATACTTCTACCACCACTGCTATATGTGTCCTGTATTTACTGTATTTAGGATCAGTGTCACTACACCGTGGCAGCTTAAAAACCTTACTAAACTTTATTAATAAAACGTGAAGTGAATTTTCGTGTGTTAAACCGTTGTGTCTGTTACTGGAACCTCATTATTTACAGCTAACATGAGCCAAACTGCTAGCTAGCTAACGTTAGCTTGCAAAATACTAACGCTAGCTAACATTTCTTTACAAGTTGACAACATTCTCCAGCTTAATTAATAGAAATTAAAATACTAAAATGTAGCCGTTCCAAAAATGTATGAATATGTCTGTATCGCTCCGGCTAAAAGAAAGTGCAGGTGACATACTCTGTGGTTTTGACGGATATCCATGCAAGCTGCCCCCGGGAGAGAAGCCGTTGGTCCCGTCGTGCTGCTCGGACAGCAGCGGCGACCGTTCCCCGTCAGCCATCGCTCCCACCGGTTCCCGGTATTTTCGAAAACGCCCACGAGAAGAGTCTTTGCTGCGGCGGGGGAAATCCTGAGACCCCCAGATAAAGATTTCAACCCCAACGCCTGTCAGTCAGGTCGAGTTTTTGACATCCACATGACACGGCGAGAACACTGAAGGAGCCGGAAGCGAAATAACAAAAACATCTGTCACATGACTGGGTTCTGAGTCACGGCTGTGATGGACTGCGCGCGCCACCAATGAGCGAGCTCGGTTGGGATGGGCGGGTTCAAAAGTAGCATCTTCTAACATTAGCTTTGATTATTTTCTTGTCGTAATATAAGTAATATTTAAATGGAAAGTAGCCTAGCTAGTCAATAAACTAGCTAGATATCTCAACTATAGTCTACAGCCACACACACAATAAAATTATGTCGAAAATAATGTAACATCATTCAGAAAGTGTATTACGCCATCTGGTGGCCACTGGTCGGTAACTGCAACTGCAAGCCACAGCCTCCACAAAATTATACCTCAAATAATGTCATATCATTCAGAAAGTGGGTATTTACCCCCTCTGGCGGCCACGGTCAGTAACTGCAACTGCAAGTAAAACTAGACGAATTGCAT
>JAOVVB010093448.1:0-13271 GCA_028570985.1 Heterobranchus longifilis
AAATATCTGGCTCTTTAGCTGCTAAATGCTCCACTATGTTCAGCAGCTACTCACTACTCTCTACTCACTCTCTACTCACTACCGTCTACTCTGCTGCCGTCTGCCGTCTGCTGTTTTCTGCCGGGCAGGTAGTCTACAGTGAGTTTATCACTGAAAACAGCTGCCTTTTGTGGCTAGAAGAATGAAATGAGAGCGGTGAGTCTGAATCAAAACAGTAAAGTTGCAGAAAATTGTAAAAAAAAAAATATTGAGCTGAAAGATGGTAAAATGCTGAGGGGAACTGAGCAACCCCTATCACATTACACAGTCTCGAACCTGAGTACGAAGAACTCAACTCAGTCCGTCTAGACTCGACTCAGATGTCTCCTCAGTGACTTGGACTTGCATTTTAAACTTGAGCACTGGAGACAGAACTTCATGTGACAGCACCAGTGTTACCAGGTACATGGCACCAGGTATGGGGGTGCCGATCCGGTCAAGCTTTTGCTACACGGCCCATTTTGGCAGCCGCCGGGTTCAGATGCAAGGCAGAAGTGCCCCTCGGTGCTGCTCGCTTCCCTTCAGCGCAATGTTAACCACAGACTGTATATAAATATGATGTTAAGAAGTCAGCGGCCTGCAGTTATATGCACAGAGCCTATTGGTCTGTCCAGACCATAGAGTCTCAGAGCTCTGTGGACAGTTTGTGATAGTATCTGGTATATTTTCTCTGTGAGCTGCAAGTGAATCTTACAAGAAAACACACTGATAATCTATTGTAAATAATAAAAATATATGGTATAAATGATCTGATTTTTCACGTTTGCTTTTCACTTTGACACTAACTCCTCCGCCATCGTCTTGTTGTGAAAGTGAAAGTTAAATCTGACTCCTCTGTGCTGCTGCTGCTGCTGCACAGAGCGGAGCAAAATAAACTAAATTAATTTTATTTCAATTTAAAAAAGCAAGCGGTGGGGGCGTTGAGCAAGTAATGTAATCGGTGTATGCCCCAACACCATGTGACACCGGCAGCACCGACTTGCCTTGACATCAGTAGTGAGGAATCAGTGGCGTTTCTCTGAAGTGTGGAGCAGCAGTGCAACACAAACAAACACAAGAGTGCTGACCAGAATCACTCATTCAATCAGGCCTGAAACCAGTAATACAGTAAAACAGAAAGCTGTTGGTATGACAGTCTAAATATCAAATTGAAGAATGCATTGGCTAAAATACTGAATACAAGCAGCAAAAGTATAGGTGTGGAGCAGAGTAGACTCTGTCTGTTCTGGTGAAGAGGGCAAATTCCATCCTGTCTGATGGAACCCACCCTCTTCATCAGGAGTGTCAGTCCCCACTATCTTCCACCTGCTTCAGATTCCCCCCAGTCAACACAAACACTCATTCATCCCCACAGACATTATCCTCATAAACCCAGGGAATAGTATATCATTTCCCCGTCAGAAATATTTAGGCCTACTTGTGGACTGATGTTCATGTTGATCTCTGATTATGTCGTTGCCGTTTGACGATTTTGTTGAAGTTTTTTCATTGTAATGTTATGCTGGTATAATAGTCTGGCTTACCGGATGAACGGTGCCTGGATAAAGCCTCCGCGCAGTAAAGTCTGTGTTCTCAAAGTCCCTTCGCTACGGGAAACAACGGCAGCAGCCTCCGAGCTATCGACCTACACGCTGACAATGGCACGTTTTGAAGAAGATCTGGATCGTACAATAAAGCAGGTCTGCTCTGTAGTTTCGGTGAATGATTGTAAAGATCTACAAAGAATATGTTTACAACATTTTCATGTAGGTGTTCCACCGAAAGTGATTCCCTTTCAGCAGAAGCACTGTTGCTGTGTCCGAGGACGATTGTGATTGGTTTAAAGAAATACAAACAGGCTAGGGAGTTTTTTTTCACTATACAGGAGTGAAAAGCTCACTGGATCCAGATCTTACTCCACCAGAGATAGGTCTGGCTATGCGAGACTGTGCTGGTAATAACTTGCTGGTTTTTGTTTATGTTAATTTTCCGGAATATGTTGTTGCCACTGAACGACTCTGTTGATGTATTTTGATCTCGATTATAATGCCATGCTCGTTATACTTTTATGCAGGGGGATGACAGGAGAGTCATCATGTATTTTTCTTATTGCTGTTCTGATGATTATGCTTGTTCATTGATGCACGGCTGCTGAGTGTGTTACCGTGACTAATGTTATTTCATGTTTGTTTTGTGTTGCACTAGATGCTGCAAAAACCAATTGCCCTTTGGGGACAAATAAATTTGAAAGTTGACATTGAAACCAGTAATACAGCAAATGTTGGATCATAAAAGAGTAAACCTTTTGCTGCACATCCCTGCGTTATACAGTCAAGTTCCTGAGCAGTTCCTTGAATCACTTTCAGACTTTGCAACACCATTTCCCCCACAAATCATTTTAATGACAATTGCATAATATGTCACACCCCTACCTGTACAACACAACAATTAATGTGTGTCTTATCAGTAGTTCGTTTTTTCGTGCCTTTTATCATCTCACATGCCACCTGTGGAGCCCCGCAGCGCTCTGTGTTTGTGTGACAGTAATAACCGCACTCTGCCCGTACTGCCACAAGGCTCGGCCTTTGTGTTTGCTCCATGGTGGAGTGACACAGCTGTCTCTAGTATTTCACTGTCTGGAATAATGTGGCGTCACAGGGACCAGATTGTCCCTCCTAATCTTCTGGCAGGTGCAAAAGACGGCCATGATGAATCAGGCTTCGGATTCAGTTCTATGAATACATAAATAATCATGGCCGCCTCCGAGGCAGCAAGATATGGAATATTTTCTCTCGTGCTCAGAGGCAATGATATATCATATCACATGCTAGTGCCATATGAGCTGTACACAGGCTGGGTTTATTAAAGATGCATGCATCATATACCAGTGCCTGTATATGATGATAAGAAATGACTTAGGAGTCTGTATGAAATAATAACTGCCATTTCAGACCTGTTATTCACTCCATGATTGTTTGTTGTCATATCTCTTGAAGCTGTGAGAGCTTTAAGAGCCTCACCAGTACTGAAGAGGCGACACAGCACCATTCCCTTTGTCAAAAATGAAATCATTTTATGGTTCATTTGGCTTCTGTTGTATGTGAATATTTTTAGCTGCATGTTTGGCTGAGTTAACTTAAGAGGGGTAATGTTATCACAGATTATTATATCCCTCTCCATTTCCAACTATTTTAAAGTCGAGCAAGAGGAAATGCTTAACAGTCGATTTTACTCCGCAGTGCCTCTTCAACTATAGGTCACTGTGTCTCTGAAACTGAGTCCCTTTTTTTAATCATGGGATCATTTCCAAGATTAGAGGTGCAGTTTTAATGAGCCTGCATCCTGGAGCATGGCCAGGCTGTTTTAGTTTTGGACCAAAATACAAAAACAACAAGAAAAGTATCCTTCCTTTTTACAGTTTGTTACCCAAACTGTCAGCCAGCATCCTGTCAGACTCAACCTCGGGGCGAGAGCGCCTGTCTGTGTGTGCAATTGTGTATATGCTGAGTGTAGCTATAGTTTAAAGCACCCGTTATCAAGTCCCTAACCTTTACACTGACCACCCTGCCTTTGTCATACGGAGCAGTTTGATTTTTCATTTTTTCACACCTATGTTTTCGGTTCGGTTTGTTTGTTTGTCAGCAGGATTATGGAAAAACTACTGGCCCAATTTCCATGAAACTTGGTGGAAGATTGTAGCATGGGCCAAGGAAGAACCATGGGGCGGATACTCACTTCACTTTCGTTAACATTGCAAGATAGGACATTTGTGCTGCATTCATGGCTCACCTGATCTGTTTCCTTCGCTCTTCGTTGTCATGCAAATACTGGAAGCAGTTATCAAGGTGTTGTTTAAACTCTGAGCAATAAAATACAACACATCTTCTTTGTAGCGGCCATGTTGTTTCCACATTACGACTGAAAGCTCATGAACACAGAGAAGTCAGATGAAAGACCATCTGAGGAGCATGTGAGCACCATTGGCCTTGACGGAACTGTGCGCTCTCCGAGTGTCATTCTGGTTATTTATTTATTGTTAACTGTGATGGATATCGAGGAGGGTGAACTTTGTGAAATGGGTCCCTCCACACGGGTTAGTGAGTCCAATTGAAATGTGCACATTAAAGAACTATTGATTCTCTATTTTCTGCACATCATTTATAATTCTATGGATTAGCTCTCTGGCTGCTGTTCCCTTGTGTGCTCACATGTCTACTATAGAAACTCCAGAGCGTTAAAAGGCTGCTGCATTAAAAGCTGAGAAATACACCTTGTTTACATTTTTATGAAGAATGGAGGATTAGAACGGTCTTGTCAAAAGGTTCACAGAGGTGGAGTATATTCTGCACTGAGGCTCATCATTTTTATTCGGGTTTTGCTCCTTCCCACAAGAAGACACTTATGTTCTCCTGAAAGCTTTTTCTGAGATTTATGAAAATGAATTAGGATCATATGGCGTGCTGTTGCAGAAAATAGGCATGTAATATCGTTAAAAATTAACCGATTATTCATGAGCGGCCGCTCTAAGATGTCTGATTTCTGATGGAGCTGCGGCTCTTTTCTTGTCGTGCTCGGCTGAAAGCTGATTCTTTTTTATTCTCATATCCCTTTCTTGATTAGGCGCCAAGAGGCGAAAACAGCTGCTGTTGAAACAAACTGTTGACAGTGCATGTCGGGCGCACAGTAAAGTCATCTACCTGCCTCGTACCTTTTGTTATTTATAGTTCCATTGGAGCTGTTTTCTCCTCAAGGATATTTCTTTGGCTTTAACTGTCTGAAAAACAAACAGAGTCAGAAATGGCGGTCAAAAGGGCTCCCCTCATCCCCACACTTTAATGCTCTTAATTCTATCACTGCAGTGCACACACCCTATCCAATTAGGAAATGTAATGGGATTGCTGTGTAGGGTCAAGATCTGCACTCATTTCTCCCATTGGACGCCGCCATCAGAGCAGCAACCACTTGGGATCAGACCCCCCCCACCACCCACCCACCCCCTGTTCTCCTCTCTCTCTTCCTCAATACACGCTTCTGTATTTTTCTCTGTCTAGCTGTGTTTCATGCTTTAATGATTCTGCGGCTCATTTCCTCATGACTCAGCAGCAGTTTTGGGAAGATGCGAGAGAAAAAGCTCAGCCTCATCTGTCATCTCATTAAGTGATAGGTAGAGCAGCTTCTAGTGGATTTTAATGGTGTGTGTCATGAAAAGCTCATGTCAGTCAGGAGTCTGAATGTTAAAGGATCTAAAGATGAAAAATGAACTCTGCACAATGTCCCCACAATCAGGTTTGGACATTGTCACACATGTAGCACACGACAACAGGAGATGGTCCGTGTCAGACGTGTTGTCACTTACTGGATAGAGCGTGCAGGCGGGAGGACATGACGTTGTTCCGATATCAATACCAATATCGGAAATGCTTCCAACACTGCCTAAAATGCTGGTATTGGTATCGGTGAGTATGCGAGTCTATGCACTTATCTGATACCACGTAATTCAGCCCGGAAAAAAAATCTACTTTAAAGTAGTTTATTTATGTTGTTTTTCCATTATGACTGACTGTCAAACTATATTATATCAGAAAATTCTATGGCATTAACCTGAGCCAGGCCATACAACAATGATAGCAATAATATCACATCCAGGGTTAGAAGAATACAGCTGTTAAAAAATAACTATAAGCACTGGTATCAGATCGGTACTTGGTATTGGCCGATGTGCAAGTTCAGGTATCGTAATTGGTATCGGGAAGGAAAAAATGGTATCAGAACATCTCTAACACAGACTACCCTGCGGTAATTTGGTCATAAACAACCAAGTCTCTTGCCGTTCCTTGAATTTATTTGACAATTTCGGCATCGGCCCTTACCGTCAGAAGTTCCTGAATCTCAGCGTCTCTCCAGTTAGACATTTTCATTGTCGGTGTCGTAAATGACCCTTCTTCTTCACCCTCGGGTGTTTGTCTTCTTCTGGTTTTGCGGCAGCCGCATGATAGAAACGTCATCTACACGCCCACTTGTTCGCTGTGAATTCTAACACATACATGGGCTCAATCGGACTTTGTAAGAGCTGGCAGCGTAAAGTCTGCAAAATGAATGATTCATACATTTGCATTCTCACATACAGCTCCTCTGGGTAATGTCTAATGTGAGAATCCACAAAAAAAATTAGAAACAGACTCGCAGAGGTTCATTTTGCTGTATTTCAAGAGAAAAAAATCTATATTCTAATCACCTCTACTTTATGGCTACCTTGTACTATTTTGAACTGTAGAGTGCCTTCAGTAATCTCCCCACACCCCACCACCAAGGGCTGCCAGCTCTCCCTCTCATCCTTTCACTAATATTAACATTATACTGACACCAATTAAGTCAGCATATTAGCTGCCAGTTCCTTCAGCTCATCTGTATTTTTATTCCGTGTGCACACATGCTCGGGTTAGATAAGCTTGTGCCAGTTTGTCAACACTCTTCTTGCCCATTCCTCTCCCTTTATGACAGAAGTGGGCTGTGACTACCAGGCTTTTAGCTCCGGGGAGCGTTAATGGAGCATCCTCTCCTCATTAGCCACGGCCCTACCCAGGATGCTGCCTGGTCTCCATGTCTGCCCTCGGCGTCTGTGGGCAACCGGCTGCACATGCTCGCACACGTGTGTGCACATGCCAAGAAACCCCCCAAGCAGTTAGTTCTATATGAGCGCGGTAGGACAGGAAAGAAATCCCAATGAGACGAAAGGAGCATTCCTGCCTTCTGTATGCCCAGGACTTCTGTTTCCTTCAATTAATCACAGTTCTGTTTATTGATCTGAAACTTGAGAACACTGACATCTACTCTGGGTCACTGTTTCCTTCCTTTCTCAGGGGAGCCATGCTTTCAAGCACACTTCCTTTAATGTTTTTGATCTAGGTTAATCTATTTTAGGATTTTATTCAAACTACAGACAGAGACTTTGAAAATCTTGGCAAACATACATTTCAGGCTTATCTTAATCTTTGCATGGCTCTGGATTGATCCCAGCCCAGTCTTTTAAAAAACACTTCTCCAGGCTACAGTAACAGGAAGCTGTTTCTTTGTAGCTCCCAGTACGTACATTGCAGTGGTATAGTGATAGTTGATGAGGTGGGTGTATTACTAAGTGGATGGGTAGATTACCATGTGGGATGTGGGTATACCCTACTATATATTCCAATGGCTTTTTGGCTGATATGTGTAGGGCTGCACAATCAATCAGATATTCATTGTGATCATGATTTTGGCTTCTCACAATTAAATTAACATGATTGTTTGGGATTAATGCATGCTCTGCTTATATCAAATCAAGCACTTCCTTAACAGCCCGCCACCAGGGGGCGTTCGTTTTGGCTTCACTTTTGGCTTCATGTTGTGTCGTTTACTAGCAATCCGACTCATGAGCGACTCTTTTGGTTTACCTCGCTAACGTTAGCTCACTGAATCCCTGTCCTGTACAGCAACGCTGTACAGCGTGTCACCATATCCAAAAAGTTTGGGTGCAATTTTATTTTATTTAAATGTGAAAATGCAATAAAAATATTTTGTCCCTAAAATCAATGAATAATCCTGATAAATAATCGTCACCTCAATACTGATACAAAATAATCATGATTATCATTTTGGCCATAATTGTGCAGCCCTAGATAGGTGGGTATACTGTAAACCACCAGAAAAAAGAGGTGGGTATACCTCATATACCTGCATATATACCCTCCACTACATCGCTGGTCGACAATCACAACACACTCTACCTTTTCTATCTCCCAGAGTATCTAATTAACTCAGTTTTATGCAAACTCTTAATACCATTCATATTTATTTTTCTGTAGGCCTCTTATTATCTAAATTACCTCACTGCACAGCTCTGTCATTAGCTGTAGCTGAATTACAAAGAGAATCCCTTTATCCGTGTTGTTGATTTTCACAGCAAATGTAAGTCATTGCTCTCTACAACTTCTTGGATTGCTTCATTTTTCACTCAGATATTCCCCTATAGCTTCACTTGCTTTCTTAATTGCCTCCAGCGTACACAAGTTGATAGAAATGTGTGTTGCTTATGTTGCCACGTTTTCCATCCTATACCATTTATAATTCATTCTCTGCCACATGTGGTCGTTAACAGGGCTCACACTAATGGTGCGACGCAGCTCGATGGCATAGTTGGTGGATTACTACATGTGTCTTTCTCTGGCACTAGTGCTTTTGAGGATCAGTCACAGTGTCGAGGTTCTGGATTCAGACTTAATTGGAACTGTGGACCAGCACCACACAAAATCTCTATTTCAATTTGGCACAGCGCTAGAGATGTCTACATTATAAGTTGCCTGCATTATCATTTCATTGGGGCATCACTTCTCGCCTAAATTCAGTCAATACAGTTGGCTCGTGGGGTTATGTACTAATTGAATTAGTGGTATAGAGGAATCAATGTCTCCGTTAAGAGCTTTCTTTCTTAAAGGGATAGTTCAGATTTTTTTGAAGTGGAGTTGTATGAGGTAGGCCTGTTTATCCAAAGTCAGTGTATTACCTGCAGTAGATGGCGGTCGGCACGCCGCCAGTTTGGAGAAGCAGACAGGAGGACAGGCACACAAGCTAAGAAATGTACTGCTGTAAATGGGGTCAGCAGCTAAACATATTTTAGCTATACCTAAAAAAAGGTTTAAGGTTTGAAAAAGGTTTTTTTAGGCTTCAGTTCCTCGGGTGTCATCTGTGTCTGACAGCAAAGTAAAGCTGTGAAAATATTCTAAATATAGCGTACCCTTGGTATTGATTTTCTTTAGGTGACTAAAATACGCTTTTCTGTGTGCCCCCGTCCACAGCACTACTTTGTTTAGCTTCTGAGCCGGAGCTCCTGCCTATAAGTACCTCATTCAACCCACAAAAATCTAAACTATCCCAACAAAAGGCCCCCTTTTTAACAAGAAAACATTCAGATACAATTATACTGTATATAAATTGACGCAGTATCTCTTTCCGTAGAGTAGTGTTGATTAGATTGTTTTACACTTTCAGAGATAGCACTTAGGCACCATGCTTTTTATAGGTAAGCTTTCTCCCTGAAAAACAAGATTTCCTCCTTTTTACTTTCCTACTAAATGTTAAATACGTTTGGCTTTTTTCCCTGACGTGCCGAAGCAGCGCAGACAGAGACAAAGCTGCTGTCGGGAGTAATCTTCTACTTTGAGTGATTTAATTTTGGCTGGATTTACTTATACTCAGGGTGAGCTGAATGCAGGTAGCTGTTGGCTGAAATGAAGGTAAAGATATTCCCTTTGAGAGCATGGCTAATAGATGTGCTCTGCTTCAAACTGTCTCAGGTTGTGATCGAAACTCCATGCTCCAGGCTGAGGTCTCTGGTCCCAATTCATGTTAAACAACTCATTTCTTTCTTAAGGTTCATTCCTATTTTCTACAACATTTCTATGAATATATAACTAAATAACTGGAAGGCATGTGACGGCTGAAGTCCCAATGGAACGTGACATTGCGGTCGGGCACAGGAACAGTCAAAGTGACAGTTAGAAGATGAGGCATCTCCGTCATCTCTGCCAAGTGTGTGCTTTGGGTCTCCTATGTGTGCTTTTTAGCTCTTTTACATGCAATAAAGACAGCAGGGCTGTATTATTTAACATTTTGGGATCCTAGTGAGGCGATATAATACATGATTTTCAATGCTGATACCAAAATGATATTTGATACCTTACTTTGAGAAGAATAAACATGTCTTTCTATAAAATCTTCTTTTTAAATTTTACAATATTAACCAGAGTTCTCAATTATTACATGTTTTTATGTCTCTATGACAGCCGTGGCTGGAGACATTATGTTTTCGGGTTGTCTGTCCGTTCTTGTGAATGCAATATCTCAGGAACGCCTTGAGGGAATTTCTTCAAATATATATGGTACAGACTCTTGGACTCAAATAATTCATATGCTAATTATTATACATTTTCACACAAATGTCTAATAGGATAAAATTATGAAGTGATGACATTTTATACCCAAAAGATCAAAGGTCAACTTCAATGTGATATCATGTAATATTCTGCAAAAATGCTTTTCTGGCCATTATTCAACGCCATAACTCAGGAACAGAAGGGGAGACATTTGATCGGATACTGAATTGGTGACACTAATGTTGAAACTGTGGTGATTGTTTCGATCTTCTGTGCTGCCACGTTGAAGATGTGTGTGAAGCATCAATGTTTTATCAAAGAAATATGCATAATAATGTTTTTAGGAGGCATACAACTGCAAGGCAGTAGTTCTAGTTTAAACATAAGCTGGTGGACAAGAATGGTTGAGAATTGTCAAAACTGAGTTGATAAGTAGATGCTTTTGGTCATCAGCAGATGGAATTTGCTCAGTTATGGAATCATAAATGTTCAACTTGCCATTTTTTTCTTTGCACTTTAAATGAATACTTTGTGTCACATTCTGCATCTCTGTCCCTCCCTCGGGCCACATCCCCACTTCCATTCATTCATTGCCATTCTCTACCTGTCCACCAGATGTCCTCTGATTTTTTCTCCAGTCCCAGTCACCTCACTCCCTCCTGACCTGTAATAACCCCCTTTCCCTCTGGTCCCAGTCACCTGACCTTCCCTGCCTGTCACCTCTTCCTCCTTTCTTCACCAGCCCTGCAGATATTTAACCAGCTCTTTTCTACTCACTCCCTGCCAGTTGCTCAAAGCTGCTTCTTGCACTTGCTTTCTAGCCTTTGTTATCTTTTACCTAAAACCTGCCTGTTTTGAACCCCTGCCTGATCTTTTGGACTTTGGATTTGTTTGCCTGTTTGGACTGCCTCATGATTACGTAAGCTTTTGTACCTTCATTTGGTCAATAAATTCCTGATCTGTATCAGTCTGCCTATAGCTGTTTGCATTTGGGTGCTATCCAGTCTGCTATTTTTATCATAGCAATGTATGAAATGACAATGTGAAAACAGTGTGAAGATGTGAAAGTGGTCGCTTGTATGAACCTACAGAGAATTATCACCTGAATCTGCAGCTCCTCTCAGTTTCAGCTCACTGTTCAGCTGTAACTTTACCATTTTGGTTCAGTATTACTGCTTTCACAGTCCAGGCTTTGAGTCTTGACCAGCATGTAAATTGTTTGGCTCGCTCCTGTTTTTACTGAGGAACACTGCTAAACTCAGGCCCATTGTGCCCCCAGCTGAGTTGGAAATTATTATTCATGCATTTATTTCCTCACATCTTGTCTACTGCAGTTCCCTTTTCACATGCCTTAGCAAGACTTTGCTGAATCGTCTGCAAGTGTGCAGCCAAGCTTTTGACCAAGTCAAAAAGCTACAAAAAACGACTATATGCTACCTGTCCAGCAGTTATGTTGCTCTGTATCAAGTTCGCTATATCAACTAAAAGGTATCATATCAGTGTTGTGTTCACAATTTGTCTCCATCACCCCCATGGAGGGGGGGACTAATACAGGACAGATACTAAATGGACTCTGGGATGAGCTTGTTTGGTCAACTGCTTTTTCAAAGGTCAAGAATCAACTACTTTGAAAATCAACTGTCCAAATTGGGATTTAAATCAGGGACTACGTGATCCAAAAGAAGAACAATCCAGCTTTCAGTACTTGACAGTTTCTGGTACTCTGTGCTGCAGACACAGTTTGGTGTGTACCAAAGAAGCATTGAGGCTTAATATTCAGCCCTAACAGACAGGCCGGTCAAGCTGCGGTCGCTGGCACTTCTGGAGTGGATGTGTCATTTTGTAGACGCACTCGGAATGGAAAAAAAGAACATTTCCTTCTCTCTATCTGTGTCCATCTTTTCTGTAATTTCCTGGCTGTCATCTCTGTTCATCTGTCATGGTTTTAATTCTTTCTCTGTCTCACTCTCATCAACTGGATGTTGATGTGGCTACAAATCTCTCTTTTTCTCACTCCACAAATGTCCATAGGGAGGCTGATGTTGCTCCTATTTTCTGGTGTGAAACTCGGGGAACAAAGCCCCAATCTTCCCTTCTCCTCTGTTCTCAACTCCTCTGTCTCCTGTTTGATAAATTATGCAGTATTTCACTTTGATGGGGTGCTAATTGCCCCACTTCAATGCGTGGATCTTCAATAAACAACTTGCATGGCACAGAGAACTAAGTGAAATTATTAGTGTGTATTAGAGTGTTAACAATGTAATGTTGGGTGGGTAAACTTTGGTTCCCTAAGCTAGTGATTAAGTAAAATTGCTGTGATAACTACAAGATAGCTGCAACTGCAAGACAACTGAAAAATATTACTACCACCGTCGTATCTCTGCATGCAGTCGACACTGTGAAAGCTGATTCGCCCGAGGCACTGTGCCAGTCGTCTCTGCTTAGACTTGTCAGCAGAGTGAATTAGGAAACACAGTTATGTTCAGTAATATTGTGTGACTGGAGCTTTTGCAGTTGTGTGAGGGGTTTTCTGTTGTCGAGAGAATCGCTAATGATGCTGTTATCTGGGGCTCGAAGCCTGATTAGCTTGACGGATGGAGCAGTCTTTGGCAGCATGAACTCCTCTCTCTCCTGTCAGTCTCACTGTGCTTGTATGTGCATTTGTGTGTGCGAGGAGAGAGACGGGGAGTTGATGAGATTGTGTGTGGGGTGGGGGGGGTGGGGGGGATTGATACAGAGACCGAAATACACACAGAGTCTGATAAGGGAACATAGGCCCCCTCCTCTGCCCTCCGTTGAGCTCACACACCAAACACCAAACTACTGCAAAAGAGCCACGGAGCAAAAAGGGAGCAGCCGCCTGCCTGCCAGCCCACCAATGTGTAGGAGGAGGAGGAGCACATGTCTAATCTTCTTATCATCTCATCCAGCTCTGCCTTTAAAATATTTAGTCTCCTGGTTAGTGGGAGGGAGGCTTTGGTGTGAAACTACATAGAAGAAGAATAAGAAGAATGTGACAAGAATTAAACCTCTCTGAATGGGACAGAAAATGTGTGTAGTAGGGCTGCCAACTCTTAGTCGATTAGTCGAGTAATCTGTCGTTTTGGTTTTAGGACTAAGATTTCTTTAGTCGATTTGTTGTTTTTATGGGTTTTTTTCATGCTTTTTTATGCTGTATGACTTATTTCCAAGAAACGTATGAGCACATCTCTGGTAAACACAAGATTTAAAGTGGCGCTTCTCCATGATTCTTCGTGGAGAAACTCAGTTTTTACAGATCTGTCGATTAAATCAACTAATCGATTAGTCGACAAAATCGTATGAGTGTTAGTCGACTAAGGATTT
>JAOVVB010093467.1:0-13270 GCA_028570985.1 Heterobranchus longifilis
CCCACACACACACACACACACTCACACACACACACACACACACGTGTATATTACATACATACATACATGCAGCTTGCTGTATGATGATGCATTCTTTACATAAAGAGTAAGTAATGGTCAGATAATCAGTATTAATAAGTATTAATAAGTATTGAGACAATGCTTAGTAACTACTCAGTATGATCTAACATTTTCGGACTGCACCAAAATACTAACTAATGATTAAGTAATGAATGAGTGGTTACTAATCTGGATACTTATGAACTAATCATTACCTAATGATACATTAATATACTAATCTGTTGTCTATATCCAATCCTTATCTGCTTTATTGTCCTGGAATCAGAGTTATTCAGGAACTACTCGTTAACGACTCATTAATTACAATGTTGTTCCTGATTCCTCTGATTTTTATGAACTGTATTATAAAGTGTTACCAGTGTTTCTAATGGCTTCAATGATTAAAGTATACATTTACAGAGAGCCTTCTGTCGTTGAGTGGTGTTTATAAAATGTCAAGGAGCAGAAAGGAGAACAGTTTCACGAAGTAAATACATATGTTAATGTATCATATCTCAGAATGAGCACGCGATGGCAAAAACATGGAAAATAAAAGAACTAATTATCCTACCACCTAAAAACTAGGAGGATATCATAGTATAAATTCTCAGCTGTGTGGATATAAAAACATCCCTGACGGGAGATTTGTGAGTGAAGCTGTAAATGATTGAAGTCAAGCTGTTTGCTTTAATCACATTTTAGATACGTAGGTAAAACTTTTCCAACTGAAAATGCAACTTCCTCCTGGTTTTACTGGCATTGCTAAGTAGGATGATTTGTACTGATAGTTTTGTTGGTAATATGTGCAGTTTTGGCCACGCTGTCGAACCACCGGCAGCCTCATTCCTCAAAAAAAAAAAAAAAAAAAAAAAAAAAGAAGACATGAAGCAATTTGACCTTAAGAAGGCTTCAGCCCATGATTCAAATCATTCGACAGCGAAAATAAAAGTTTGATTCATGATTTTGGAAGAGCCCCATTTCTCAAAGTAAAAACATTTCAGAGGACGCTCTGTGACTGCAGGTGAAACGTTGCCAGACATATTGCCTTTTGAAACTTTGCTGCTGTTTGGACCAAATATGGTCTGACAAAACTTTCAAGATGTTTGGTTGCTAAAACGTGTGGGCATTAAGAAATTATGCATTCCTTTCAGGCTGTGTGCAACTTCTTTTATGGGTCATGACTAAGTGCCAGTATCAACATTTTGTGATGCAAAGATGATGTAGGCAGCTGAAATATACTGTGAGAAATTTGATGGAGAAGGAGGCGATAGGGGGGGAAACATTATATGGGTGCTGCAGAGCATGATGAAATGTGGTTTGGTGCAATTTAGGGTCCATCTGAAATGTGTATTTGACGTTGGTTTCTTTAGCAAACTTGGTCGTTTTGTTTCACTTGTGTTCCAAAAAGTTTGGTTTTCGCAGGATAAAATCTCACATCCTGTAAATCCATTTACAGAAAGGTGTGAAAACACCAAATATATTAGATAAGACATGTAGGCAATTAAATAATTACAGTCCAGCACTTATTTGTCAAGACGTCTGGATTTTAACACATATAATTAGACCACTTGATTTATTTTTAGTTAGGAGACATGTGAAGCCTACCCACCAAACCTGAGAGGACTTTGGATCTCTGGAGGACAGATCATTTTAGAGAAGAAGAAGACACAAACCTGAAGATGAAATATGTGCCAGACGCTCCACATCCCTCCCATGATAAAACTCATATTGCACAGAAACATCCTCCCATGCTATTTATTTACTGAAAATGAAGAAAGTATTGAGCACTTGAGAGATTATCATGCTGAAACCAGAGCCATCCCCAACGCTTTTATTTAAGGAATTAAGCTTGAATTTATTAGTCATTAGCAGTTTCCTCAATCATCCATTACACTTTTTATATCCCCCAATGAATATTTTTAATGTCCTCTTCTAAAAATGTAGAGCGCTCCCTGCACACTCATATATTGCTTTTTATCTTTTGCTGTTCACCCATCTATTACAATATGAAATATCACATCCAAATAGTTGTAGAAAAACATAACTGACAAGAAAGTTGATGCCTTAAACACGCCAAGTTTACAAGTGAATATCACTCTTTTATCATAGTGACAGAAATATTTTTAGAAATAATTTAACCTCAGTAGTGTTTTCTCTGTAGACACGATCCGCCACAATAAAGTTTCAAGTTTCCTGTGCAGGTGAACAAAAGCCCACCGACTCCTACGATGCAAAACAAACCACCATGGATAATGTACATCGGTGCAGATTTTGAAATGGGTGAGTATCTATTTCATGTAATTCTGACGGTATCTAAGCCACTGGTGCACACGTGTGTCGCTTTGAATAAAATGCAACATGCACTGCAGAGTCAGGAAGTTTCCCCACAAAGAGCCCATTCTGAGCCACATACAGTTCAGTGTGCGTCTCTTCCTACTGACAGTTCAGCATCTGCATGCTGTACATCCTTCAACAACTCCCATATTCCTGCTAGAATTGTCTATTAATACACAACCATTAAAGGCTTACTAAGTTTGCTACTGAGAAGATCTTGACTGACAATCGGAGGATAAAGCGTTAAGCATGACATAAACCTTGTAATCCCATATCATAGCAGATTTAGACTTGGTGTAACCTCAGTTTCAGCTTGTTTATCTCCTCGGCTGTGTCTCTGTTCATGCAAAACAAGCAGTGCTGCAGACAAAGGCGTACCTATTCACATGTGAGGCAGGGAGCAGATTTGCAGCATCTGGATGTGGCGGCCCGATCCTCTCTCTCTCTAATCCTCTGTGCGGTTGTGTTTCTGCTCAGACACATAGGGGATCGAGTGGGCCATCCGTTCACATCCTGCCTGCCACGAACAGAGGGAAACACAGTAAATGGCCACGTAGTCAATAAGAAACATTATCAGGAACTCTGCGTGTCGGTGGCTGTCTTTGCATTTTGTTAGCTGGCAAAAACACACTGCTCACATTTAGTGGGATGGAGGTTGATTAGCTCTCAAACTAAGTGTCTGGTATCACGCGTGGGAGTATGAGAGTTCTTGATGGATAGAAAAGAACATGTGACTTTGCAGCGGCTTCACTTTGGCTGTATGACGTCATTCATACATGATACTAAAACACCACTGAATATTTCAGCTTCATACTTTAGGTTTCTACTACAACATGTTGACATGCTTTATTGTTAAAAAAACATTATTTTTTATCATACTGTCTGAAACACCTGTCTCTTTAAGCCCCCCTCCTGAAATGTGTGCTCCAGTGTGCTCTGATTGGTCAGTGTTTCCGGGTCTTCTGCATCTGCGCTCTCAACGTCTCTGTACCGTCATTGCAGCCGGGGAATGACTGTGATGGAGTATAGCAGCACTTTATACCTGTATGTAGTCCTGACAGAAGTCCTGACGGCTCGTTTAAAGGGACAGTTTCTGAATACAGGTTGTGTGCATCTTTCCTGGGGATGAGCGTTTTCATACTTTCTTTACTTTAATTTAACGTTGTGAGACAGAACTACTTAGTTATGTTTAGGCAGCAAAACTACTTGATTAGGTTTAAGAAAAGATGTTGTTATGTGATGTAACATAACAACATCACATGACCGTGTAACAAAACCAACGTTTAAGTTAAAATAACTCAACATTAACTATTAGTTGTGTGTGGGACACGGACACAGGTCTCCTGGGTGAAAGTCCTGTGTTTGTCCGACCCCTGCACCAGCCCCGCCCCCCAACCTGAACTTTATCCACCGTCACCTGACTGCCTCCTTTCCTCCCATCATAATTCCTACGCCCACTAGAGGTCGCTGCCGAACAAAAACAAATATAAATGTAGTATGGGTCGTAATAAGCTGCTGACACAGACGACCTACACAGCAGTTTTTCGGGTGAGGACGGTCGTACACTGCTTATAAATGCTAAGCAGGAGGACTGAAGGAAGAACGACTGAAACAGTAAATGCCAGATCGCCTAATCTTCTTGGAGAAGTAAAATGCAACTTTAAGGGGGATAAAGTGTCCAGTCACAGATTTATTTGGCCACTGCAAGGTATCACCTTGAAAGGTTGGAAATAATTGAACACCATTAGGTTCACTCGTGATTACCTTAATCATCTTTCTCCTAGAAAGGTCATTTTACAGTCTGGTTAACTACGGACAATAAGAATCAATGACTGGTAAATGATGACATTCATAAGAGCTGCTTGTGGTAATGTCTAATGGGCAAGCTAACACTATTTTAAAGAGATTAGCAAGATGAGGAATAGAATATGGAGCTAGACGTGACACGGCATGACAAACTGTGACCATTAAACACAGAGGAAGTAATTCACCACCTCTGCTCTTGCTGTAGTTACGAAATGGTCACTGCATGATTACTTTTTAACCTTTTTAACCATTCGAATAAATCGGATGGTATCCACTAAGTCATTCCAGTCAATCTGCACCAGTAATATATTTGGTTTGCAATTAGCACAGCAGATCGCCGTTGTCATGTGAAAAGCTTGTAACTTGAGTTTTGGTGGTTTTAATGGTTCAACTTCTGGTATGTGCATTGAGAAAAAAAAGGTAATTATATTAATGAAACCCTTTTAAAGTTCCTGTAGGTGTAACGTGTGAAGATAGGATAGATACAGTTTGACTATCCCTTTATGATATTGACTAAATATACTAAATTATTTCCTCTAATATGAATTGTAGGCGTAATTTATATGCTACCAGTGTAACTGGTATTAATGCATTTCACACCCAAAGAAAAAGGGTTTTGTTGCGTCATTAGTTTCTCACTTTGAGCAAAACTTAAAGTGCTGTACTTGTGTGACACACACACACACACACACACACTGTACAATCAATCTTCTCCACGCATTACAATAAAATTCAATTGCACTGATTCGTTATTGTTCTGTCATCAAAACAATTTTTCATCTCAGGCTGGACGGGTGCGGGGAAGATATACTTTAGTGATATCCTTTCTACAGTCCAATATATTCAAAGCGTCCTGCAATACATGTCCTCACTTGATCAAAACACACATGCAATCCAGTATTTCAGATGAGTGTGCCTTTCATTCTGAGTATACATTACTTCTGCAAATGGACAATCAATATGATGAACTGGAGTCAATACTTAACGGCAGCGGCGGCCAGGAATGCGGTGGGCATTTTGTAGAGTGGTCCTTATGAAATGCTTTCAGGCATTTCTCTGTTAGCTTCAGCTCACGAGCTGATCAACCACATCAGAAAAAAGCTGCTGGCAAAAAGGAAAAAAAAAAAAAAACTTGATCTCTGCCACTTGAAGTACAAATACTAAAAAAAAATAAAACAATATTAAAATACAGTATTTCTGTTTGGATGAGGAACAAAGTGGGGTGGGTAAACACATTCTTGTGCCAAAAAAGTGGGAAGTGAGGACAGACCACACAGAGTCAGAGTGCAAATCCAAACTTTGAGCAGCTTTTGGTGACCTGCAACTTTCTGAGAGACTTTCTGTTCTGCATCAAAGTTAACTGCTGTTCAGAGTGAAAATTTGAACTATTTTAAAAAGTATCACAGGCATTTGAATTACAAAACATATGATTATTATTATTATTTTGCACTCACTTTAGCAGTATCTGACAGTCTCAAAAAACAGAATATACAAAGTTTCATTAGGATATTACTGGGCGATTGGCTTGCATTAAATGTGGCTGCGTGCACCTAATATAGTGACTGTTGGTTTTGTGCCTGTTTGAAAAAGGCCCAGAGAGAGAAAGAGGGAAAAAAAAAACACTGCAAAGCAACAACGATTAAAAACAAACAGATATAGACAGAATCAGACAGAACCAATAAAAATCACAGTACAACAAATGATCCTGTGGTCTACAGCTCGAGTTGTGCTTAATTAATAAGGCTGTGTAATCTATAATAAACAACACACCACATACTGGAGGCCGGTCTCTGCTCTATATTTAATCTAAGTGCAGGAGCTCAGACGGACCCTGTGTGGATAGCATTGTGCAAAAGCCCCACAGACACCAGTGATAAGCTTTTTCTCCAAACTCTCTGCCAGCAATTTAAGCCCTGCCCTTTGCCATAATCCCTCCCAGACTCACTACTGGCTGACATGCAGAAGAGTATCTATCCTAACTCAAGTTCCCAAACTGTGCCCTGCTGATAATGTTCTGGGAGCCAAATGCCAACTGAGCTACCAGCGAATGAAGAGTAACCCCTGTGATACTGCTGTTCCATAATATGCTTTAATTGTATGGGGACGCATAGAAATCATGACATTATGGAAATCACTGGAATATTACAGAACGGCAACAAAATGGTGCAAAAGTAAAAAAAAAGCTTCATATTAGCTTGTTAGCAATGTTGGGAGGTATTTTTATAGGATGAAATAGGACGATTATAATGAGACATTTTGTCTTTCATTGTACATGTGCATATTGTTTTAAGACAGACTTTATCCTGTAAGTGCAGCGTATGAGACATAAGGAAGCTCAGACATTATAAATGCAATGTGAACATGTTTTTCTTTCATTCTGACTGATGCTCAAACCTCAACTATAGCAACACAGAAAACATATTGTCGCCCACTCGCCAGATAAAATGTTGGCATTGTACATTTCTGCAAACGACAGATTTGTTATGTTTGTTCGTTTCAGAGAGGTCAGATGTGTTTGTGGCGACAAAACTGGGTATTTTAAGCCAAAAATGTTCTTTTTCTGAACCCTAACAAAGTGTTTTTTGGGCCTAAACCTAAGCACACGTGTCACAACATCAAATTAACAATTCAAATGTAAAGAAATGTAAAGTTTCAACACATGAGCTGAAATGTACAACATACAAATGTAACCTTTGCAGAAACGTACAATGCCAACATTTATCCTGGTCACTGAGTTGGTCAACAACACAATGCAACAATCAGCATCAGTGCATTTACACCATTACTGCAATCAACCACATTAAAGTTATCAGAGGAATAATTTAAAGGATTCTCATGGTTTACAAGTAACCAGATTTCCACTTGCTATGACTTTGCATGGCTTGTTTTATAATTGTGTTAACATTCAGAATAATATGTACAGTAATATAGCTAAGAGCAACAACACCTTTATTGAAGCCACAGAATATAATAAGAGAGATAAGGGGACATTGCTGTTTTGTTTTATAGGCTTTACTTTTCTTCTTCCAGTGAACAAACAGAATCACCTCTTCTTTACTGTTTACCACTTTACCTCCAGAGCAAAGAGCGAAAATACCAACAGAATCAAAGTTTAAGATTAAGGTTTACACGATCCACAGTTCACTTTGACAATCTTATGAGTAATTCATCTCTGCGGTTCAGTCAGTGGTTATTGTTTCTCTGATTTCAGGCTTAAAGTATTTTCACTGCGATCCCTGAGTGACAGTTTGGATATTTTGACCGTATGCGTTTTCCTCTTGTGACTGTGAGTGAGTCGTCAGTAGTCAGTCAATATCAGTATCAGCAAACAATGCAACATGATTTTCTTTTACCAAACACGACAGAGAAATACACATTTGTTGTCTTTCTGATGAGTTCTGCTCTTTGCAAACACTGACGGGTGTTCAGAACTTCAGATGACAGCTGCAGAAATATTTATTTAATAATCACATTACAGCATCCATGTAAACACACCTGGCAGTATCAATTGATCTGCAGATTAGTGTTTTTGAATAATCGATTCATGATTTATTCTATGAGATGAAAAACATGTCCTTGCCAAGAAAAAGAACAATGGGAATATTTGCTATTAATGCAATATGTTATTATGTCAGTTTGTTATCATGGAATTAGTATTATTTCCATTATTTCATAACTTTTAATTACATTGTCTTAGCTTCACTACCTTTATCATATTATGACAAATAAACCGTTTGAGCATGTTTTTAGAAAATTAATTGATCCTTATTAGACTGTTTTTTGTTGTATAAAGTTACTAATTATCTTTCTGTCAATCACTAATTGTTTCAGCTCTACTTGGCAGTACTACAAGGACACACACACATGCACACATCAGACACACACACATTTACTTCATTAATCACTGTTGGCAGCATTTCTGTGTCCACGATTTATAAGAAATCTCAACTATGTTCTTAAAAACAAAGGCTCCAGAACACAGAAAAGGCTCAAAACAAAAGAAACTAAGTGAAGTATATTTTCTGCAAGAGTTGTCCATGATGTGCGGAGGTCTCCCATCCTGAAAATCTATAGCTGAGCCCTCAATGCTCATTTTAAAAAAGCCCTTTGGACTATGTGTCACAACACATCTTTTTTGATTTCTCTTTCTTTGTCTCTCTCTGAAGATTGATGGCCTGGTGACTCCACAGAGTAAAGCATGAAATGAATCATATTAAAAAAAAACACACCACCATGTCCAGAGCCCAGCCGTGCAGCAACTCTATAAACATCATCACATGCTCTGCTTTAGAGCTGTTTACATGTGAAACATACATGTTCAGCTGCGTCTCTGTTTATCACTTTACACATCAACTGTCCAGCCAGTAACCACAGGGGAAAACCAAATTCACATTAACATGTTTCAGGTATTATGTCAAAACAAGCTCCAGAAAGCCCTGGAGACATCTGGGAGAAAACACACGAGTCAGTATCTTTAGCCGAAGTGCTTTCAGAGGCTGTGTGAAAAAATAAATTACCGTTACTTTGCATCCATCTCTTATGTTTTTGCAGTGCCAAGATGTGCGGCCCAGCGCTCAGCTCTGTGGCCCCCGAGACGGAGAACACAACATAGATGCACACAGCTTGAAAACGCCGCCTCTGCAGTCTACCAGAACTATTAGAATTACTCTGTACACCTCTAATGAATCATTTCTGTGACTTGGTTCAGTGACGCAACACTTTCCCAAACTTAAATGCAATCACATTCAACACTGTAATTATGGGACCTTCTCCCAGTAAGGCATGTCCTTTGCAAAAATGTAAGGGGCGTTACTTTATATTCTGGATATTTTGAAACCATCAGTCAAATAAATTTGCACAAATATATATAAAACATCAGACTTGAAAAGAGTAAAAGGCAAAAAGGTAACTAGGGACTTAAAAAGACTTCATACATCTGAAGTACTATGACTTTAGGTTACACAGGTGAGCAGGATGATGCTCGTATCTTGAGTTAGTGTGATGATTTTGGTTTTGCAAATACCTAGTTACCCGCCGGCAGTGGAAATACAGATGAAAATGCAGACGTATTCCTAAGGGAGTGCCTGTGTTTGCCCTGGGGCAGGAAGTAGCATCAGCACCATGGATAGCTCTTATGACAGAAACCAACACTGTCATGCAAAACCAAGTCTCTGGGGACAAAATAGTAGAAGTCATTGTTATTTGTTGATTTGTATACTGAACGTATGTGTAGGGAGTCATGCTATTTAGTAGCACTATTTTTAACAATGACGTTAGCTTGTTAAACATCTCTAATGTGGTTTTACAACTAACAACTGCTCCAGTTCAAAGCCACACATAATTGTCCTCTGATGAACTTACTGTACATTTCTACTGCAAATATTCTTTGTATTTTCTGCATCGTGTATTCTCTTCCTCAGACTGTACAATGTTTACCTTGATGTGGGTGGACAGGACCAATTAGAGGACATGATCTACTGCTGTTCCATTGTGTTGTTAGGTTTGACCTCGCTGACAAACCTCATGTAGAACTGCAGAAGCAGAACAGCTAAAACCACCGCTCTGCACTAATTAAGAAAAACACCATATTTCTTTATTTAAAACATTATATATGTACTACAATGGTTATACTATTCTGAGGGCAATGCTACTTACAATAGTGGATTTTCAACAACCATCTCCAGCACATCATTGCAGGCTCAAAGCTATTAAATGCATCCAGGAATGCATGCAAGGGGGGACATTAATAAACATAGACAGTCTCCTAGGCAGACAGTAGGTGAGTCAAAGCTCTGCTCCCTCTCTCTCACTGACTCACTCACGCAAACACACATGCATGCTTCAACAAGCGTTGCATACTTAAGAAAGCAGATTTGTTTTAATACTAGCTGTTGTCCCACAGCTGCAGCCATGCAGAGCTTTTACACAAAGCGAAGCAATGAACTCAGATTTGCCAAGTCACAAGCTGAATCACTTTGCATCAGAAGCCCCGTGGCCCTTCCCTCACCAGAATCCAGCAGCCTGCAATAACAGCACAGCCTCAGTAATGTGCATGGGTAATATTCTGCTTTTAGTTTCGTGAGTGCACTCTAGTTGATGTCGTACAGTTAGATTCTAACATTACAGTAAAGCATGTTATTTTCACAAGTAGAAATACATACAGTGTATCAGGGTTTTTCAATCTTTACCTGTATGTGGGGCCAATAATTCTTCTGGTCCATCCAGTAAGAGCGGTGAAATTGCGATTTGTGGCCTAGTTTTTATTCTATGCCTGGTGGGAGCTGCATGGAGAATACCATTATATGTAAATGTTATGTTTTCAGTCAATAAATACAAAAAAAAGACATCAAACACATGCAAATGTATTGGAAGTCATCAAGTGACCTCACATAAGATACGAGCTGAGTCCAAATACAGGGCATTGTTCAATAAAAATGCATATTATGAAATAAAAATGAAGTCTGCATGAAAATAGGAAATTAGATGAAATAGTAATGACTTTTAATAATTTCTTAAATTATCTCACAAATTACATTTTCATATTTTACACAATGTAAAGAGATGGCCAATGGATGAAAATAACCATTTTCTCATGTTTGTTTTCCTTCAAACTTTCTGTGCATTAAACACTGAAACACTGCAGAGGCCAGATTAATTTACACACGCTCAAAAGATGCCACTTTGCTTGTCTGTGTGCTGTCGGGGGGGCAGCTATAGGGTGCACAGTTGTCACAGAATTGTAATGTCTGTTTTTTGAGCTAAAGGAGGAAAATGGGTCATTTATGTTGAAATAACCCAAACAACAAACCCCCTTTTTATTGTACTTCTTTGACTGCTTCACGGATCACCAATCTTTGAAGATTGAGTAAAAACTATTACAATACCAGTTTTGACAATGCATCATGCTTATGTGATTAATTCTGTAATGTGCTGAGTTGTTTGCACACACATAATGGAACAATTTATAATTAACAGATTTCATGCTTTGCTGAAAACAACCTTAAGAAGGATTTCTTGATGACATTTTGGTTGAAAGATCATATTTCTGAGTATGTCTCTTTCATTTGCACCTGCTGTCATTATTTTCTGAACTTCTATATGTATTGTCGTAGTTAACTCACAGAACACCATCAAAAATACATTTCTACGGTACAACTGTCCCTCGCCGCTATAGTAAATTAAAATGAATCTAATTCCTGCATTAATTGATATTTTTGGCTACTTGGAGGCACACAACCAGTTGTAAACACAACGTTGACATATTGTCTACTTATACAAGTAATAGGCAGACATGTTAGCAAACAGCTGCCTCAATGCCCCACTAATGCCCCACTGCCCCGCGTTGGCGATGGGCCCAGTGTGATTGAACTAAAAGACTAATGTGATGAGTTACACCCTAATATCTATTATAAATAGCGATTTATAGGCTTTACCATGAGCACACTGATATCTGTTGATAAAACGTACAGATGTTACACATGTTGCAGAACGTAACATGCCAACATTTATTCTGGCGTATGGGCTGTTTTATTATCATTGCATGTATATCTGAAGAGCACACAGTAAGGACACACTGTGTCCTTGTGAAACGTCTCCGACAGTCTAAGAATCTACACACACACACCTCTGATATCGTCTCTCCCCCGAGGTGTTTCTCAACATATGGCTGAATTACGTGCTACATTACTTCTTAATTTCTCCCTTTACCTCTCCATGTCTCTGCCTAACAGATAAAAAAAAATAACCTGATGTAGAGTTGATGTGCTTCACTGCTCCTTACTCTCTCTCTCTCTCTCTCTCTCTGATGCTCCTTCACTCGCACACAAAAACCTCCAGAGTCTGCAGAGAGAGATGATAATGCATTACCTCTAGAGTAGACATTTATTCATATCCTGGACAACAAAGTTGCCCTGCCGATAATCTCTACATGGTGTGGGCAAACACTCCGCAGACATCATCCTGAGGGGCCAGAGCCGTGTGTGTAACAGGTAGAGCAAATCGATACCACCAAATGGCAGCTTGCAGATCCCACGTAATTAGACAGAGACGCGGGGAGGAGAGCTCCACTCGCACAGACAGATGAACATTAAACAAGTGTTTTCAGCCTGCCTCTTACCATGTTTCAACAACATTCATTGCCTTCCTATCGACTGGCAAAGCTAATCTCCCCCAAAGTGTGGATTGACTGGCGACTGGAGCAGATCCAAGCCAAAGTATACTGTACCTAAACAAAGCTGCTAAAGGACAGCAGAGGTGGAGCTGGAGATGCTAATGATATTTCACTGCATAAGAAGATTAAGAATCTCTGGGCACACTGAGGCTCAGACAACTGCATGTCAATGCTTCTGTGTTTTCTTCCTTTTCTCCTGTCACTGACCCATACTGTCACATGAAATACACAAAACAATAAAAGTTGTTGGAGGCAAAATAAGTCACTGATGATGAAAAACGTTGTGTCATCTTGCAGTCGAGCAGCTCTGAGCATCTAATGTTGTGATGCAGCTTACCAACAGATGATAACAGCATACTGAGCCAACTAGGAGATATAGTAGGGCCATACCGCCTCATATCTATGGGAGTGATAAGAACTGATAATGCCCATTGAATCGGGTGATAACAGTGTAGCAGGTCGTATAATTGTGGCATGGTTGTGGTTGCCAGTATTATAATGAAAAAAGCAGCTGAATGAATGAATTTAGTTTTTCAGATGGTTTTGATTTCTCCATAGTACTTAACCTGCTTCTCTATCTGCAGCTGCACTTGTTAATGACCTGTCTATTATGGGAGGTCACACACTTAAGAGTTTCCTTCCTGAGGGTGTGAACCAGTGGCCATACCTTGAGCAATAAGTACCGTAATTACTCTCTCTCTCTCTCTCTCTCTATCCCTCTTATGCAACTTTCCCTTTTTTCCTCCCACTCACTGCAGGTCAGATCTGACGAGAGATGTGGTGCTGAGGAAGTGTCAACGTGCTGATAAAGCATCGGGCCAATCATACACAGTTAACCCTCTGGGGTCTAAGCCCCCTTTTTAGGTGGGTGGGAGTGGCGGGGGGGATTGTAGGGGGAGA
>JAOVVB010093477.1:0-13270 GCA_028570985.1 Heterobranchus longifilis
CAAAAGTCCTACAAACATCAATTTAAAGCAGGAAGTGTAAAGAGTAGAGTGCTGTAGTGTAGTTGTCCAGAAATATGCCAAAAGAAGACATTCCTGCACAGAGAAAAGATGCAAAGCAACAGAACGAATGTTATATTCTACGTACTGTATCAGCTTTTTTGCGATAATATATTCAGATGCAACCCCTTTGTAATCCCCAGCATTTTGATGAGCAACTGTAATTTACAGATCTTTTTCTCAGTAACTGTAACTGATTACAGTTACATTTATTTTGCAATTAGTTACAGTAATTTAGTTACATTTAAGTAGTTACCCCCCAACACTGATAGTGACACTTATTTTACTGTAATGTGTGAAATCTTTATTGGGCTAATTAAGGCTAGTTTACATTGTTTCACAATTTTGTTTCTGATGTTGATCGTGTTTATGCAGTTCTGCATGTGCCAGACTCTAATGTCAACAGAGTTGGCTTGTCTGTGCTGTATATTTAGCATTCAGATGTACAAGCCACGAGAGGTGGAATAACTCAAGGAGGAGTGAAGTTTCAAGTTCATTGTAGCAGAATTGTTAAAGACATAAACAACCTTGAGGGAATAAAACTGAAAAATGTATGCAGGAAATGAAATGATCACATTTAAGAACAAAGTAACCTGCATTGAAAAACAATGCAATGTGGTATTGTGTTGAGTAGTCTGGCTGGGTACGTAAGCAGCATAAAGCCTTATACTTCCACCAGGAGGAGAACCTCGGGCGGAGGAAGTCCCTCCTTCCTTCTGTGTGGTGTTCAAAGTCCCTTCGCTGCAGCCGGAGTGTAGCGCCGGCCAAGACGATTGTGATTGGTTTAAAGAAATATAAACAGGACCGGGAGTTGTTTCCACTATACCGGAGTGAAAGTTATTCAATCCAGACCTCCCCCCAAGCACGGACACAGCGCTGTGGAGACAGGTCTGGCTACACAAGACTAGTTGTTGAGTAGAACAGGTGGGGTCGTTCTTTAGGTGAAGAAAAATATCTTTATTATATCCTGTTGTGGTCTCAGTGAGTGCACAGCTACTCAGCTGTTGTGTGGTTTAAGGGGAGACACTACAGGTGGATAGGGTAAAATAATGAAACTAATAAATATCACCATCAGCTTCCTCAGACAATTCGTTTTTGTATTACAGGTTTTCTGAAATGTTATGTTTAAATATGTAAACGAGACACAAATATATGCTGATTTGAATACATTTCCAGAACAGAAACCTGAACATTGAATAATGCCAGGTTCCATATTCTTGTTTCATTTTGTTGACATATTTTAGGACAAAAAAAATCAAGCTATGAATGATATGAACAAAAACTCGTCTGTAAAAACCTTCAGAATGAATGAAACTGGAAAATGTGGTGTATGTAAGCGTTACTGAACTGGAGATTTCTGGCTCAGAGTTTGAGAAAAACTCATTTTGAGAAAACAGCCTCTGTATGTACTTTGTAACTTGTAAAAGAAAAATAAATTCACGTGTGCTGATTTGGCATAATTCACCTTGTCTAACCTCTGACAGTAGAAATAAAAACTGCCCCTTTAAATCTTGATATAAATGAGTCAGAGTCTTGCCATGTCATGGTTCACATAGGTCGAAACAAAGAAGCTAATAAATTGTGTAAACATGTCATGAATCTATATGCAGCTCCTGTGAGCCTGCAGGCCTCCAGAACAGGCTTGACCTTTTAATAAAGCTCAACATGGACACCAACTGGACAACAGGGAGTGTTACAGCCTGATTATCATGCAGCGTGTGTTACAGGTCCCCCCCCACTGTTGATTTCATTTGTTAGCTTCATACCAATATTAGTTTGGTTCATAGCCTGCTGTGAAAAATACTTTGAAATGTAGCAGTAAAGAGAGTCGCTAACGTATAATCATTAGGGCCAATCAAGTCAAACACAGTGAATTATTATAGAATGACTGATGAAAACCTAAACATCTATCCATCTAATGCAACAGATAATATAATGATATTACAGTGGAAACAGCTTCAGTGATCACGGTTACAGTGATCAGCCGTTTATATGGATCAAAAATCTTGGGACAGAATCATTCCTATACAAATACTGCTTAAATAATGTGATTATAGTCATCAAGTGGTTAATTTACAGCGTTCAGTTTGGCTCTCTTTTCATAGGCTACATGACAACATATGGAAAAGCATTTTAAAACTTTACTTAACTTTTACTTTATGATACTTTGCCTCGCAGTAACCCAAAGTCTCCTCGAAGCTTATGACACACTGCCAAAAACAAGATGCAGCTGCGAAACTTTAATTACTATAGTAAGCTATATTTTATGTGCAGTATTGTACTGTATTATAGTGTATTTGAATTATACACAGTACTTTAATTTGTACAGTAATTTGAAAAGTGTATTTTGAAACAGTCAAAATTCAGTAAATAGCGAAGCGGTCCGTTTCATTATATTCATGTAATAAATATACGCATATCAACTAGATAGTAATCTGCATGAGAAATAAGTTAAAAGAAAAGGGAAAAAATGGTTATAATAATCATCCGCTTATAGTGATTAATTTGACCCAGACAGACGTGATCACTGTAAGAGGTTTCCCCTACTAACAGCACTATAATATCAAAGAGCTGTAACCAATGTCAATCTTGCCTTGTGAATGGTAAATGGAATGCATTTTAGCGCTTTTCTAGTCTTAGCGACCATTCAAAGTGCTTTACAACACAAGCCAGCATTCACCCAGTCACACACTCATTCATACACTGGTGGCAGAGGCTACCATGCAAGGTGCCACCTGCTCATTGAGAGCGACAAACATTCACACACACACTCACAGGAGTAGTTTGGGATTCAGTATCTTGCCCAAGGACACACAACCGCTCTACCACCTGAGCCACAGCTGCCCCATGTGTTTTAGATTTAGTATTATTATGCATTAAACATTGCTTTCCATCCCTAAAATTAACCAGAAATGTACTGTTGACAGTGAAAGATTAATGTTCCGTATTCCCTTGAAATTACTATGAAATCTATAAAATATCTATTAAAGGCGAATAGAAATGAGAAATTATGACCTTATTGTTTGATTGGATCTTATTCACAATGTGGGTGCATTCAGAAGAGAAATATAGCATTTGTTTTGTTTATTGCATATACTAGCTGGATGCAGCTCAGATATGCACAGCAGGGGCCTGAGGGACCTCCAGTGGTGGAAGAACAGCACAGCTGGCTCAGTAATTTGCCGGGATGCAGTCGACCCTCTGCTATTCCCAAACATCAGCCCCTTCCTTTAAGGGATGGGAAGTCTCTAGATTGTTATGGCATCTGTTCAGACTTCTACTGTATAACACATACAGACTCTGTTCTCCACTGTTTTCCATTTCTGTGATTTCATGACCTGCTACAAAAAAAATAGGAAACTTGCATAATTTCAGTCTCACAAGCTCAATATTACATCCCTTTGGTTTGCTCCCAGAGCAGATGGCAGCGGCAGAATGTAGGTCTCTGTTGGTCTCTGTGAAGGTGATGTTATCTGGAATCAGTTCATCTGGAGTAGAAGCCAGAAAATGCTCTTTTCATATTCTAACACTCAGTAGGTTATAAATATAGACGCTAAGAGGTTCCTCTGGGAAGATCACATAACTGCACAAATGTCAAACTGTGTTATTACTAGTCTGCTATGCATTAGAGCATGTCTTAAACATTTTGCCATGTGTACAAAACACACCATTCTGCTACACATTACGGCTGCACATATATCGTTTCAGCATCAGCATTGCGACGTGCGCATGCGTTATAGTCAAATCGTACAATGTCAAGTGGTAAATTAACCGTGTGACACAGAGCCAGTTGCAAAGTTTGACTTCCATAATGAACTGAAAACACAAGTGAGGTCTGTAACAATAGTATTGTTATGTTTTGTTTGTTTCCACCCAGACCTTTTAGAGTGTGACACTTGTGAGGCGTAGCTGCGCAATTTTTTTCCCACCCGTGTTTGGCCATAGACCCCGCCCTACTGTGTTGTGATTGGCTAGTAATCCTTCCGCACAGGAAGTCCGTGTTCATGTTCCCGTTCCCAAAGTCTCTTCACTACAGGAAACAAACAACCTCCGAGCTATCAACCTACGTGTTGAAAATGCCAAGTTATGAAGATTTGGATGGTGTAATAAGGCAGGCCTGCTCTGTTCTTTCGGTGAATGATTGTAAAGGTCTACAAAGAATAATGTTTACATAATTTTCGTGGAGGTGTTCCTATCCGACACTATTTTGCGGCGTGGTGTCGCCCATGATGATTGTGATTGGTTTAAGGAAATACAAACAGGCCAGGGAGTTTTTTTCACTATCCATGAGTAAAAGCACATTCAATCCAGACTCTTCCACAGCAGCGCTGTGGAGAAAGGTCTGGCTACAAGAGACTCGTACTAGCCAATCACAGCACAGTAGGGCAGCATTAGGAGATATAAGGGTGGGAAAAATGGCTAGGATGTTTGTTTGGTCATGTATGTAAAGCTGTGGCAGATTAAATAACTAGTGAAAGCAGCTGAAAATGCTTTCATTGTCCATGTATAGTGTTGAGACAGGGCACCATGAAACATGGTCCACGCAGTCTGTCCAGGGGATTCGGCAGGTCAGGCTACATTTACTCCATGGCGGTGCTGCGAACGGCTTTCGGTTTTGACAGGCCCGGGGGCGAAGGTGGCTTGTGGCTCCGGCTATGAGCAGCACCCCTCGCTCGGACCTCGCCGCTTCCCGGGGCAGCGGATGCGGCGCCCTCTCTCCCTGTGGGGAGGGACGGTTGTCAACTAGGGGGCGGACTGTCCTCAGCGCGTCAGGGGTCCGCAGCGATGTCGGCAACACCATGCTTTACCATGCTTTGTGGGTTTGACTTTTTTGTCGTGTCACCACCATTCATATCTATACAACCAATGTGTTTGATTAAATTGTTTACTAGAGCACAAAACAAAGTTGCTTACAACAGCACAAAGTTAATTAATATTTAAGTGTAATTTTGCTCCAAAAGTGCCAGATTGATGCATTTAATTTAATTAGAGGATGAAAATTCCTGTAGGCTATTTTTTTTTATATTGCAATAAATATATCGCAGGAAAATAAATATTGCAGTGTCAATCCTGCAGCCCTACTACACATGACTTGATTTAAAGTGCTCTTATATTTCAGATACCGTAGTACACAAATCATTGAGATCTTTATGTTTTATGATTATGTAGAATAGGGAAGTTGCTCAATAGTTTGTATGGCTTGATATGCTTGAAATTGGAAACAATGTATCAAGCATCAAAGGTACACATCAAAGTAAAACTACACTAAATAAGTATATATAAGTATAAATAAAGTGTGTCACAGTTTATGAAAGAGTGCATTTTGATGTGATACTCATCATAATATCTATGCAACTGTTGCATGAAGTGTAAATACATAAAAATGCTGATTTTGAACAAACTCATCTACCAAAGAGTTTTCCTTTGAGAAAACACTGAAGAACAAGTGCTGCCAATCTCTGCCAGATGAAACGTGAAAATTAAGTGAAGTAATTAGCTGTTATTGTCAGGGACGACAATAAAGGGACGCATTCCTTTGGGACCACAGATGGGTGTAGATATACTACAGATGCAGCATAATTAATTATATACTGTGTTGTGAAACATTGAAAGTGAAAGCACTTTCAAGATGATAACAAGCTGACAACTACAGTCTATAACAAGACTCAAAGTTTTGTGGTATGTGTTGTGTTATAAAAGCTCCACTAATGTCAGATAGAGACTGCAATTTTCATTGCCCTCATGACAATTTGCCTGTGAGATTTTGACACAGTAAGTGAAAATTGAGGTCTTATGGGGATCACATCAGATGGTGAAATGCATTGTGGGTTCATTTTCTCTGAAGCATGAACATCCAAAGCAAGTCAGAGTAACAGTTTGATGGTGGTGCTCAGAATGAAACACTTTGTCCAGACTGGTGCAACACATTTAAGCATGGGGGGGACAATATGGCCAAAACTTACAATTTATTTTAATATTTGTGTTCCAAGTGGAGTGGTAATGTAAAGTGTGATATTTCACATAAGATTTTCGGAGAAATTTGAGTTAGTGTGAGCTTGTAATTATTAATTTAGATGACGTAATTGTGTATCACGATATCTCGATACATGATTTCATCGTGTTACGATTCCATTGAAAGACATCGAATTATCGCCCAGCCCTGACTACAGGGTTCACCTGTGCAAAATGTATTTTTGACAATAGCAAGCAACGCTGTTCAGTGCAGAGACTCAAAGCTCAAAGCTAAAAAGGGGCACATGGAACAATATTTTAAAACTTCCCAAAAATGTCAAACTTGTACTCAAACAGTACTTGTAGTTCAAAATTGTTTTAGCCTACATATTGTTGTAAAAGATAATAATAATAATCTCCAATTCAATTCTTATTTCTGCTGCTCTCATAATAAAGCATACATACAGTACCTGTTGGTAGATTTGTCTATTTACTGTAAATAATACACAGGTTGAATCAACACAATTAAATATGAAAGTAACTAAAGTAAAACATGCCATGATATCATAAATTGCTTTACTTCCACTCAATACCAGCACATCCTGTTAGCTGCTCTGCCCTCTTATGGCATAAAAGATGCACTACGCCTAATAGATATGGGAAAACCCCAAAAATTAGAAGTTTGGTATAGAGGTCTGGGCCCAGTATATATACGGAGGCAACATAACACTTATACCTCCCTGCACTACATTAATAGACTCTAAACTCAACTCAGTTAAAGAGGCACTGGTAAAAAGTGAGTAATATAATTACTGATTTTAATTATATCTGAAAACTTAAAACAATCATCCCTGTTACAGATATAGTAGACTACATTCTCTTTGGTCAAATATAAATAAATGACATGAAAATAAAGTTTGACAACAGTGACAACAACTGTAAAGGATGATAGTTGTTGTTTTGATTGTTTTGTGGTTTATAACTTATGGGAATAAGTTGAACTGTGTCTTCAGTGGTCCATTTAATGCACAAAGGCCAGACTGGGTGTTTCTGAGGGGCCAGTTAGATTAAATCTAAAACTAAGTGCTCATTTTAGCAGTGACAAGGTTTAGAAGTCAGACAGGTCATCTCCAGATTTCTATTATTAGAATACACCAATACACATAACAGTAAATTAGTAAAATCATGCACATGTCATAGACACGACTTACACGTTTCTTATTTAGGCTATCTTCTTACCATAGGCCTACAAAAAATATACAGTGCAAAGACATGGAGGTACAGATCAGTAAAATATTGAACACAAAAAGCATTTGCATATTTAAAAGTTAAGTCCACATCAAAAAGTATCAATGCATGTATCAACATCTAATGCCTAATCCAGGACGACAGAAGTCCTCAGAGCTACTAGCAGACCTGCACAGACTCATTCACTACTCACACAAATCAACAGGTGACTGAACAACCAAGAAATGCAAAAAGGATTCAAAGTTCTCCAGACTCTGTCCCTCCTCACTGTGTCTGCAGACATCAACAACAACACAACAGCTTTAGTGTAAAAACCAAAAACCAAACCAAACACAGCACATAACATCAACCACTGCACAGCGACGACTCAAACGCTCACAGACACAAGTGACGCCGCCGTGACTCCTAACGAGTCATGACCACTTAAACTTATGTTGCAAAACTGATGTACGAGTTGAAGTTGATGCTGTGTAACGCTGATATTAAATTATAACGTGATAATCAATCACATAAATGAAACTTACCGTCTAAACGTCGCCCTGAGCGTTTGTTTGCGGTGTTCCGGGTCGCAGCAAGTTCCATTACACATCCATGGGTCGCAGCTGCGCAGAGCTGCACGTCACATGACCTCCCACCTGCCGCAGGTAAAAGGTCATGTGACCCAGGGCCACCCCTAACAGGGTGGGGGTGGGGGGCATGCATGCACACAATTGTCCTGTTCATCCTAAATATAAGCTTGAACCAAAATATTCAACATTACTTATTAAAACAACAAACAAAAATAGTGTATGCCTATTTATTGTTGCTTTACTAAAAATGTAGCGTGTTTCATAATGAAAACACCCTCTCCTGAAAACGGTATGAGGATTTTTTGTTTTTGTATGCAACCGTTGCAAAAAAATTACATAAATAAAAGCAGGCAATCTAAACTAATAGCTAATGTTGGAATTTCCTTGCTATGCCAGGACCTGCACATAAATCTGGATGCCAAAAAAGTGTGTAGCCTACCTATGCCTAGCCCCCGTCACTGAGTAAAGTTTCTCTCAGTTTACATGTATGTGTTTAGTAGGAGAGAGAGAGAGAGAGAGAGAGCATGCATGTGTTGATATGAGTAAAGCAGATTTGGGGAGGGCCCATTCACTGGACCTTTTCAGGGGCCCAGCTATTTCTGTGGGCGGGCCCCACCCTCTGCACACACCTGTTGTTACATACTGTAGCGTACACAATAGCTACCAATAAACATTTGACATGTGTACAAATGCACCTAAACTAAATAACAGTATTTTTACAAGAGGAAAAACACCACATTAAACATAAAAATATTTCCTCTCATTTACCACTTTACTGACTGCAAACGTCACATTATTTACAGCAGGCTTCAGTAGCCTAATTTGCCCTGTTACCTGCTTAATGCTGGTAAAACAACAAGCCTGGCTTTCCAGACAAGTTTAACTGTCTGTCTACTAACTTAGCAACATTGTTAATTTTTACACAGTCTAAATACACAAAACACATGTCACAGTAAAAACTATAGAAATAACATCACATGGCTTATTCTACATTAACTAAACATTTTACCAGGCTCTATAGAGTCAGTTATAACTGAACACTTATGATAGCCATAAGCAGTAGTAGTCTGTGAATTACTTATGCTACTCTAATGCATATACAAGCCTCTGTCATTCCAGTGTGGAAGTTAGTTTGTGAGACAAAGTTTTAATGTGTTGATATGTGAATGTGAATGTGAATGTGAATATTGTTTGCACTGAGGTTGTCTTGACCTTTCACACATACAAAGCAAGCAGGGAAAGAAATAAAAAAAGACCACTTTGCTGAGCTGCACATTACAGCGTATAGGCTAACTGTAAAGTCAAATGTGTGTCGTCTTATTAAGGATCTTGTTGCACATGTTTAATGTTGTAACGAGCTTTGTAGTGCCATTACATTTCAACCCGACCGATCAGCCTTAAATCATTAAACATATCCACCTTAATATTTCTACTGGAAGGAAGAAGTGGCAATTAGTGCTTCTCTTGTCCTCGTTCTGTTCATTTATTTCCCCAACAACAGATACAAAAGAATTTAATTGAAGCATTTTTCAATTCAATTTGTCAGAATGAATTTCTGAAATTAGGCTATAAACAGACACAACGAAATTCATTGCCACAAAGCTTTTATAATGTCATTACAGCCAACATGAAACCCTTTCTCCTGTCTTTTATGTGCTTCTGCTCCCTGATGCAACGTTTGAAGATCAGTTTAATTACCCTTCTATGTATTCTATTTGACAATTTAGCCATCCCCTCTTTTACCATCTTTCCCTTCCCTCTCCCCACACAGAACTAAATTCATTGCCACAAAGCTTTTATAATGTCATTACAGCCTACATTCAATCCTGATCCATGAAAAAATGTAATTTCATATATAATGTAATATTTGCTTCCGAGGTAACAGGTTTCTGGATTTAATCATATGTGTGCTCCTTCCTTTTCTAGCTAAAATGTATCATCTATTTCCACTTCCATTTCCAACTTTAAACTATCCATTTCTTCTCCCTCTAATGTGTTAGTTTTTTTTTTTTTTTTACTGCCATTATGTACATGTGTCTAAAACCACCCATTCTGATATGAATTGAATTGAAACCTGATGGTGCAGACCACCATCAGTGCAGACTCCCTGTTGATACAGGCTTCACTCTTTTATCCTCGCTGTTATCGCACACTTTTCAATGCTTTAACACATTTTCCCTAGTCAAATAAGAAATTATTCCTGGTGTTCAATCAGATGCAATTCATTGTTTCTCGGCACCTTGTCATTATAGTGACCCTCAAAAATCACCGGATTTGTCTCTGTCCACTTATATTCAAATGTTTAACCATGAAAATCACATTTTTAACATGTTTCAACTTTCCCTTATCCCTGACATTAAAATAAAATGTATTGCAGCAAAATTCACACAGTATGGGTTCTTTATTGGAGTGGAATGACTTGCAATTGAAATTTTGATTTAGGTGACGTTAGAATCACATGATTGCATCTCACCCGGACGGGTGTGTATGTTCCTTTTGGCATAGTTTGTGTGTGTCTCAGTACAGTGTGTTTAACCAATATTGTCCCAACTGAAGCATATTGAAAATTCAACCTGAAAGAATTTATTGGTACAAATCATTTGTGCCAATGAAATTCAGGACAAAAGACAAACCCATGACATACATATTATGACTCATGTTAAATTGGTATTAAACTCTCAGGAATGTTTGCTTTACCATCATTTTTGACAACAGTCAAGCCTTTATTGATCATTAGTGGTTCCATTGGAGACACCAGACAACAGCAACAAAACAGAGCGGCATAGAAACACTAAAAGTACCAAGAAAACATCCAGAATCAATCAAATAAAATCAAAAACAGCTTAAAAAGATTCTGAGTTAAGTTTTAAAGAGCGGGGGTATAGGAGCTGAAGCCCTTTTACAGCAGTGAGTTGAGCATGTCATTACATAGATCTATTTCTGGCATGAGTGATTGGCAGAAAACTATCACACACATCATAAAGTCTTTACGGTGAAACTCTATTATGTAGGTACAGCCATCTAGAAATTCATTTTGGAGTGCACACTCTTTCACACTTTATAGGAGAGTATTGACACATTTGCATATAGATGGTGGAGTGGAAGTTACATTGCTTTGATTGAAGTTCACAGTAATGTTAAAATGAATGAATGTGTTTTGAACCTAGTAACAGCTGGCTTTATCCACAGTGAATGTCAATATGTGTTCAAAGCATATACTTACCAGAACAAGAATATGTCTGTGCTGCTGAATACAAATGTGCCTTGAGTAAAATTTGTGTTCCTCCATTGCGACAATAAACCACAAGTAGTGCAACATCTAAAGAAGTGTCCATGCAATATGTATGACTGATCCACACTGAAACAAATACTGTTGAAAAACAGATGCAGGCAGGGCCGTTTCTTGCTATATGCGGACTATGGGGTCCTAAGCTGCCATTCTAGGCCTTTCAAAATGAATTAGAATCAGCACACGTTTTGATTCCTTGTTATAATGCAGATTCTGTAAATCCTGTACGTTTTCAGTTGTTTCTTGATGTAGGGGAGCCCCTGGGTTTTCCATTTATTATCATTTTCTGTAGGTTTAAATTGCTGGGGTCAACTTGAGATTTGACTTTGACAGAAAAAAAAGATGTGAAGAGTTCTTCACAGATCTTTTCCTCTTAAATAGCAACAGATCGATGCATTTAAATGCTAAATGCATGCCCCCGGGACTATCTTAGAGAATGTGGAATCCCCCCACCATAACTTCACAAAATAGGGGCACCCAAACAGCATTTTGCACAGGGCCCCCAAAAAGCTAGAAACGGCCCTGGATGCAGGAGAAATTTGTTATTTCTGCTGCTATCCACCAGATGGGTGGAAAGGAGCACCATGTCTGAGCAGACCCACACAGTAAGATGTGGGATGTGAGGAAGAATAAGGAGGAAGTCATGCTCACAGGAAAGGAGATAACATTATGACATAACACTGGATTCATATTTGGGCGCTTGGAGGGGGTCCAACACCGGATCTCTGTGTGCGTGCGTGCGTGCGTGCGTGCGTGTGTGTGTGTGTGTGTGTGTGTGTGCAAGGGAGCAGGGGTGTTTTGGGTTTTGTTTGTATGTTTTAAATTTTGTTTTAGTATTTTGATTTGTATGTATTTTGTTCTGCATCCTGTTGTTGCATCATGTTGTGATTTCTTTCAAGAAAATAAAATAATAAACATATTTCCGGCTGTAGAGCAGGTGCCTCTTTTGCTCAGCTACAGTCAGTATCAAGGATCATGATGCTCTGATGATGCAGCCTGATGCAGAATAAAAATATATTTGAGCCCTTCCAGTCTTTGAGTGCTGCTATTTCATCCTCTGGTGGTTTTTGCATTCAATAAAAATATTTGTACACTGTGAGATTGTATGTATGTCCCAGTTTTTTTTGTTTTCTTCAAAATGCTTGTTTTAGAGATGACTTGGAGGCAGATTTATACCGAAATAGAAGAAAAAAATAGGGTTAATATACATTGTTGATTTTTCAGTCATGCATGCTGAAAAAGTTCTGCTCCTTTTCACCAACCCCCTGATACACAGTCACACAAACTCCTTCACCTCCAGTTTATATTTCTTTAAAATCATCATTGTGCCACATATTTATTCTCTGTCTATTTGTTCCAGCTCTTCATTGCTATATGATGCTTACGCTGAGTGAAATATTCAAATCCAAGATATTTTCATGGCTGCACCAAGAAAAAAACAAGAAATATTCTAGATGGCTTGTGGATCATTTTGCACACATTTCATCCAAAATTCAGCCTGACACATGCTCTATTTTTGGAAACTCCACTAGAATTTAAAATATAGTTCTGTGCACACAAACCCATGGGTTTTAACAGTTCCTGGCTGAACTACTTGTCAAGGTGTTCGACAGTGAGAGCAGAAGTGAATGTGTGTAATGTACAGGATGTGTATAATAAAACTGTCTCACCCCCACTGGTCAAAACTGTTGATCTCCCACATTACTCCCTGGATGAAGATCTTGTGCTCATACATCGCTGCAAAACAAGACGGAATAATCATGATCACAACAACAACAACAACAACAACAACAACAACAACAACAGGGGATAAGTAGTTGTTTGTTTTTAGTTCAATGGGATTTCAGAGGTATAGTAACACATAATATAATACACCATCATAAAATAAACACTTTTCTAACTGTCAGCATACTTTGTATTATTGCAGTTTATTACACGGCCTTGTAGAATACTGCATTCTGATTGGTCGATCACCACATTCTGAGGTCTGTTATTTCCAGACAGATGACGTGGTCAGGTAGAACAGACCGTTGCTATGCGTTACACGTTCCACAGACGTAAATCACTCCGCAGAAAGTAGTCCGGTAAATTTGACTAAAGCTGCCGAAACAACAAAACTTCAGCTTCCTGTAACTCTCTCTAATATTAATTTAAT
>JAOVVB010093488.1:0-27611 GCA_028570985.1 Heterobranchus longifilis
CCCTGGGGGGGTTTCAAGGGTCCCCAAGCAAAAGTGGAGAATCATGGCGGGGCTGTAAAAATGACTGAATTTTATTATCAGGTACGAATGTATAATTTTAACACTTGTACTGAGGAATGTTGCATATGATTTAAAGGTCCCATAGTCTGCTCATTTTCAGGTTCATGCTTGTATTTTGGGTTTCTACTAGAACACGTTTACATATTTTAATGTTCAAAACTGACATTATTTTTCTCATACTGTCTGTCTGAATATATTCACCCTCTGCCTGAAACGCTCCATTTTAGCGCCTGTCTCTTTAAGACCCCCTCCCGAAAAAGCCCAGCCTGCTCAGCGTTTCTGGGTCTTCTGCATCTGCACTCTCTGCGTCTCTGCATGTCATTGCAGCTGGGAAATGACTGTAATGGCACATTCTACCTATATATATTTATACACTGTATATATACAGTAGTATAGTTATGACATCACAACCTCACAGAAGTCCAGGCGGCTCGTTTAAAGGTACAGTTTCTGAATGCGGCCTGGCTGGATTTCTCTGTGGGTTGAGCGTTTTTATATACCTAAATCTGCTTTTTAATTAAAGATAATTGTCACTTTTTTACAATATGGGACCTTTAAACTATATAAAGTAGTAGCCACATTGACACGTGGAGATTCCTGGGATCATTCAGATTTTGTTTTGGTGGTTTGTGGTATGAAAACAGCAGCAGACCATCAATGTATAGATTTTATACATGTAGATGCCTCGGGCCACAGAGGCACAGTTTGATTATCCTCAACATTTAAAAAAGGATTGTAGTTTATTGGCAGTTCATGTTTCCACCATTTCAATCAATAAGACTGCGAGAAACTGCTCTTGTGATAGAGAGGACGATGCATTCAGAGCATCTTGTATTTTTGTGTATTATTAAATGTAATCCCACTGAGGTAAAACAATGACCATATTGTTCAAACACTGGAATATTCGTTGCTTTGTTATTTTCCCTTTGTTGCAGTCGTATTACATCATCCTACCAGTCAATTTACATTCGTATCATGCTTTTAATGATAGCGAAGTCCACACAAATTGACCTATTACTATAGACAATGCAGAGAACATGCTGTAAAATTAATAACAAGGGTAGTTCTGAGATGAAGGGTATATACTGGAGCCTGGATCTCATACCCCTTTTCCACCAAATTAGCTCTGCTCCTTAGTGTTATCTAGCGAACCAGCCCACGTTTCCACCAGTTTTCAGTGGAACCATCGTAATCAAGGATGCATCATCAACAGAGGGGCGTTGCACAATGCACAACGGAAGTAAACAGTCGTAGCAAGACGGCAGATCGCATTGATTACCTGCGAGCCTTCGTTCAGTTATTACAGATATTTGTTTTTATCCAAAAAACAAGCATGCACCAACTATGAATAAGACGTAGAAGACTATTATGTGTGAGACTCCATCCTCTCTTTCCAACCTGTAGAATATGACACGCCATGCTTTGGTTCGCACTTTAGTTCAAGGAAAACCTGCTATTTTTGGTTCCAGCTTTTTCTGGGTTCCGAACAGATTTATTTTCCATCAAAATGCTCTGAACGGTTCAACATTAGGTGCACAGAATGGAACCAGTTCCATATATTCCACCAATATTCACGTTTACATGCAGCTGTCAAAATAGGATTCTTTAAAAGTTTTTCACTGGTGGCAGACAGCCTCTTTCTTTCATTCCTTCAACCACCTTCTTGAAAAGGTCGGTGTTGTGATGTTTGCACATATAAAAACCTGTTGATATTCAAGTCTTAGGCTGCCTTTACACTACATGGTTCAAGTGACCCAATTCCGATTTTTTCCTCTCATGTGGCACTGATACACGGATATGTGTTCTGAACGTGTAAGCAGGAAAAAAGCACATGGGATCGGATATTCTCAGATCTGATTCATATGTGGATATAAATCAGATATCTGCCAAGTGTCTGTCATGTAAGCAGACAGATCGGATATTCCCTGTCATTGCGAGTCGCACGTTATTTAAAATGCGGCGGTGCTGCATTGCAAAGGGCAACGTGCTCTTGGCACAGCTGCTGGCGCTGCTCCCGCTAGCTTAGCAGTTAGCCACGATGCCAAACTCCCATAGGAAAATCTGAACTGACGTAGCAGCGATCATTGCAAGAAGGGCTCTCCTTCATCTCCGCTGCCTTAAAATGCAGCCAATATGTTACACACCTCTAAAGATGCTTCAGAAAACAACAGCTTGAATTATTATTTCGCTCTCGTCTGTCGAGCTGTCGAGCTGTCGACTTGTTTCATTGTTTCACTGTCCTCAGTGTGTCAGGTGTAACCATAGCAACGAACAGCTGACTGTAGCAAACTGCGGTAAAAACCCCAATTGAGACGTATATTCTGAATGCACTGTAAAATCTAAAATCTGAATAATACAGACATACCCCACGTCTTAATCGGAAAATGCTATATTTGGAATTTTTTTTTTTTTTTCAGAATATCCAAACGGAATATGCTGTTTACATGGCCTGTATCGAATTCGGAATATTGTCATATTCTGAATAATAGTGGAATATTAGTGTGCATGTAAACATACTCACTGGTGGGCCTTGGAGCAGACTCTAAACCACAGTGGAAGGACTAGAACCACAAAGAGGTTTTACTGGCTTTCACCAATTCATGACGACAGCTTGAGTTTCTGGCAGGGCACCGCGCTGACTCCTGCCACACTAACTCTGCCGATATCCTCCGTTCTACCCCCTCTGGCTCAGATAGGAAAACATTTGCTTTTGAAGTCCCAGCTCACCGTCTACCTTGCATTGAGTATGCATCCTTGAAGGTTTATGTATTTGGCTTTTACTCATGCTTATTACAATGAATTATATGCTTGCTTGGGCTCACCCGGGACACGCCGATGTGATGTTAAGTGGCGTAATTAAGACATTTCGCTGTATCTCTTGGGGGGAAATGTCAGTGGTTCAGGGTTTAAAAGATTTATGCCCTTGCGCTTAAGTGTCTCTCATTGCACCCTGAGCCTGGGCTTAAGCATGCGTTTGAGGTTTGCTTACATCCTGTAGTTCTGGTTTATGTACACGCTCACATGAATGAGCATAAATGCAGGGGCACACTCACTTACCAACTCTGTACTTGGCCTCAATCTACACAAAATTAATCACCGGCTGAATATTTATAAGGGAAGTGCAGATTAGTCTTGCAGAAAGATTTAAAAAAATTTTTTTTTTTGCAAAATCTGTACCCTAAAAGTTTCTGCATTCCTGTTTGACATGGGAACAATGCTGCACACTCTTAACACCATGCAACACCAGTCACAAACTCCTATTAAAGACATGCAAAGCTGTTCACAAAAGAAATGGCCTGTGTCTTGGTCGTGCAAGGTGAAATTGATTGCATTATTTGATTAATAGACTAGGAAGGAGAGCATACATATAGAGAGCCAGTGTATATATGAAAATGGAATCGCCCCCTCGAGGCAGCCGCATATGAGAAATCAATTTAAGGAACGACTAGAGTCAGCAGGCCTCTGAATTGTACAAAGGGCAATCTCAGTGTTATGGATATGCTATTTATTTGCCTGCAAGCTTTTGATTTCTCATGTGTGCCCTTTAGCGCTCGATCCAGCGAGTTGAGGCCTTGGCATTGAATTTGTACACTGCATATAAGACAGGAGGAGAGTGTTATATTCTCAACTCCTGGATATATGAGAAAAGCACTGCCAAGCATTCTGCGCTGCAGGGGTGTTGTCAGCTTGCTGTGAATAAAATGGCTGAAAAGTCCGAAAGGAAATGAGCAGTCGTTTTCAGATACGACCTCATCATATTTTTCTCCTACCTGCACATGTCCCAGTCTATTTACAAACTCAAAGAAGGTAGAACTATTCAATTATTAAAGAGAAGGCTGTGTGACTAAAACTTTGCCCAAATGCCTGGTTTCAGCAGTTGTGTATTCCTGCTAAATAACGTTATCATCCAAGCACAATCACAGATGGATTACTGAAATACTGGACCACATAGAGCCTCTGTTTGAAGTGACTGCTAACATTTCTGTTTGGAAAATCAATTTAACGACTGCAAAGAGATGCAAAATGACAACAAAGACACGAGACAAAACAGACCGCCAAGAGACTCAAAATGACAGAGACTCAAAATGACCACAAAGAGACTTTAAAGGACCACAGGAGACAATCATGACCACAAAGAAACTCTAAACAACCACAAATACACCCAAAATGACCACTAAGAGATTTTAAAGGACCATAAAGAGACATAAATGACCACAAAGAGACTTTAAAGGACCACAATAGAGATAAAAATGACCATAAAGAGACTCAAAATGACCACGGAGAGACTTTAAAGGACCACAATAGAGATAAAAATGACCATAAAGATACTTAAAATGACCACAAAGAGACTTTAAAGGACCATAAGGAGACAAAGCATACCACAAATACACTCAAAATGACCACTAAGAGACTTTAAAGGACCACAATAGAGACAAAAATGACCATAGAGAGACTTAAAATGACCACAAAGAGATTTTAAAGGACCACTAAGAGACAGAAATGATCACAAAGAGACTGTGAAGGACCACAGAGAGACATACATTTCCACAGAGACTCAAAATGACCACAAAGAGACTTAAAATGACCACAAAGAGACTTTAAAGGACCACAATAGAGACAACGATGACCACAAAGACTTTAAAGGACCGCAAAGAGACATACATTACCACAGACACTCAAAATGACCACAAAGAGACTTTAGAGGACCACAATAGAGACAACAATGACCACAATAGAGAAAAAAATGACCACAAAGAGATTTTAATGGACAACAATAGACAGAAACGTGCCACAAAGAGACTTTAAACATCTACAAAAAGACACAAAGAGACTACTACACACCTGTGCCCAGGGCCCCACTGTCTCATAATCCGTCCATGGATATTTGGAAGTTTAGAGGTCAGCCGTACTGCAGTACCTTGAAAGAAATGAAGTGCCTTGCTCACGGGCAGCTTGGAAGTGCCGTGTGTACAAGCTGTTCAGTGATCAGCTCACGGCTCAGTTAACAGGATTAGTATCAGGGATTAGGAGAACTGCGCCGCAAATATATTCATACTTATTTGAAGATGAATTGTCTTTTAATGACACATTTTGGGCTTTTTACGTAACTTAGGCAATAGCAGAGGTGCTGAGAAGACAGATGACATTCGAAACAAATCGCTCCACTCGGTGAACATTTGGCATTTGGTTTTGAAAAACCTTCAGTTATTTGCGACGCACGGAGCAAAAACAGCAGCATGTTCAATAATGCCCTCTGCCAACCTCGGTTCTATTTTCACTCAAATTACCCATTATTATCATGGAAGTGACTAATGTTCTCCTCGGGGAGTCTCTCCCAACCAGAAGCCAAGGAAATGTAGATACACTAAGCAGTCGGGGTCTTGTAGGAAGAGCTTGGCGTCGCTCATTATATTCTATATTCTGAACATTGGGGAGGATAGAGCGAGCAGTGAGAGGATTTATACAGAGGGAGGAAGAGATTATATTTTAAAATTCATTCAATTCAAGTGAATCTGATTGCAGCTAGTTAAATTGCATTGCTAGAGATTGAATCAAACTCTATGGAGTCGCACTGTGCCAAAATTAATAAAATGTAATTGAATCCTGTCGAGATGGAATCAAATTAGGCCAGAGTGACGTGATTGGAGGAGGCAGCTGCTGCATGTTGCCGTGTGTGCTCCTGTGGGTTCCTCGACTGTTTTACAGCAGTTTGGTGCGAGCCAAGCAGGAGACCCTTTGGCTCCTGCTCATGTGTGTCTTGCCAGTCTAAATGCCAGTCTAACTAGCAGGCTAATAGGCAGAGCCGTGATGCCAGGGTGACACCGGAGTCAGTGGGCACACTGGCTGACTGACAGATGGGTGGAGGGACGTGGCTGCATGGACGTTCTGTCTCTCTCTCCTGTTGCTCACTTTATTTTTCCTGTAGCTTATGCATGGCATATTCACACCTCATGCAGCAACATTCTCTTCATTTTCTCTTTCCTTCGCCAGTTTTATTAAATTTTATTATTGATATATATCATCAAAACAATATAAAAATGTCTGTCGTGTGTGTTTTTCTGTATCGTTTCTATCGTGTAAAAACCAGTGGCTGAACTGCTGTTTTGCGAACATGGCGTATGGAGTATACAAAAATAGGCCTCACAATATGTTTTTTCATACAGACTATTTATTTATTGAATTACCAGAAAACAAGCTTTATTGTGATATGTATCGTTATCGAGATATGAAATGACTTATATCGGGATAGAAGATTTGCCAGCCAGCACCAGCATTGTTCATCATATTCACTAATCTTTCAAGACCCCCAGAATATTTTGTACTATTAATGTGTAAACAGTTAATATATCAAAATAAATATCAGACCTTCTGTTATTATATTAAAACATTTTATTCTAGCTTCATTCATTCTTTTTTTTAATCAGCTCTTGTTAGTCATTTTCATCAACAACACATTTGGGAAAAACACAGTAATTTCTATCATCATCACCCATGTCTTATTTGCCTAAATATAAAAAGTTATCTGTCTACCTCTGGTAGGTCCGCTAATGTTATATGGATGAGAAATCCTGGAAGAAAAAAAGAGTAATTTTGGAGCTCTAGTCACCCAGTCCGACATTGGTTCAGATCCACCCCAGGGAAGGAGCCCCTCGCTCGGGTAAAGACCCCAAGACGACCAGCGTCTTTTTTAATTTTAAATTTTAAATTTTGGCTTCTGCACGGCTTGTTTTCCTCGCATCTCTCTACTTCCAGTTTACCACGGGTCTTCTTCGCTTGTTTTTGAAGCCAGAAGTACAGGAAAATCAAAAATCCATCTGAAACATATAATAATCCAATATATAAATATAATAATCTAACTTTGATTATATATTCATCTGTTTTTTTTTGTGTTCCTCAAATTTAGTTTCCTTGCACAGGACAAACAATTTGAGGACTGGAAACAAGATGTTTTTTCCTTATCTTTGTAAGAGTGCTCTGGACCACTTAAAAAAAACAACAACAACTCAGTGGGTACTAACAAAACAAGAACAAATCATGGATACAAATAAAAGAGATTTGTTTGTATATCACTTCCTGCATGAGGCCCATAGTCGCACACCTCACAGTCTGCACCTCCGTCCTCTCACTGTTGGGCTGGGGCCTTTTTAATTTAAGGGTTTGGGCACCGGCAGGCATGATTAAATGAAGAAGAGAGGGATGAGAGAAATGGCAGGAGAGCTTCAGAACCACTCCAGTTTGGGCTTTGCGTTCTGAGTGACCCACTTAGACCGTATAAATAACTTCACTGAATGAAGCCTTGGACTTTGCTTTACAGTGGGATGATGTAAATCATATGCAAATTGTGAAGTTTGTTATGACATGTATACATAAAATTAAATGGTAGGCGGTGTAGACTTTAGAAAAACAGTGACATAGTGTCGGTGGCATCACCCATAGGATTCATGGAGTCTGATAGGACGTTTTTTAGGCCACATGCCTATTTTTAAAGCAGCTACAGATAACTTTTCGTACTTTTCATCCCCTAGCGTTTCAAAGTGGTATTGGTGCTGCTGTCGTAAATACATTGTCATTCAGAGGCACAAAAACATAAACACACAGGACACACTGCGTTTGTTTCTAAAAACGATCGCCACCACTTTGGAAATAAGAGAGGAAAGAAGCTTGTCTACTCTCACACACGAACCGTGTTCTTTATACAACAGACAATATATCAGATGAGATGTTTGTTTCTGCCGATCTGTCTGTTAGCATGTAGCTAACGTTAGCAACAAGGCTAGCGACGAGGCTCGCGCTAGCATCCAGTAGGGCTGCACAATATATCGTTTTTTTCATCGCAATATCAACTTTAGCAATAAAGGCATCACAAAAGACTGCGACATATCGCGAAAGACACTCAGGGATTTTTTTATTTATTTGAAAGAGAGTATCGGTAGAAAACTGCTCTTTAAAATGTAACTATTATTCTTTTTTCTTTGTTGTATTTTAGCAGAATAGCAATTATACTGTGCAATAAACATTTACTTCATAATGATAATTTAAAGCAGAAAATGTATCTGTAGCTGCTTTAAACCATAAAAATCTCACGTTTTATAATAGCAATAATTTTGTTAGTTCAAACAGTGTTAGCAGATGTGTTAACTAACTGTGATGTGTGTGTGTGTGTGTGTGTAAACTTGCATCAACTCAGGCATGGTATTGATTACTCCTACACTGGATATAGCTTACAGTGTTTGATTAACACTGACATCATGAATGTGATAAAAAAACAAACAACTACATGGTACAAAAGTACCATTAAGTTGCCAAATTAAACAGAAAAGAAGTCATACTTTGGAGTAAACCTCACAAGACTTCACTCTTCTCTGCCGTGTCTCTTCACCTTTGCACAGCTTTCGCAAGCTGTTTGACACTAATCTTTCAATTTCTCAATTTTCAGTCACTGCAGTTATTTTTGGTGCTCAGGTGCACCTGTGGAGTGTTAATGAGCAAATACTGTATATCTGAGGTGTTAAAGGAATACTTCACCCCTAAAATTATCATTTGTACATCAATTACTCGCCCCCTGGTACCTTCAATTTGTGAAGAAAACGTTGTTTTTCTTGCATGCCTCCACGGTGAACGAAGAATCCAAAAAACTGAGAAAATTGGGGGCCGCGTTTAACAACAGCAAAAACTATATTAAAACATCCGTTTACCAACTCTCACACAACTCGTGCAGTATAATCCAAGTCTCATTTATCCAGTCGTATGTTCAGTACTTCCCAAACATGCATTTTCACTAAAACCTTATTATATAAACCACTTCTCGTCTGACTATTATTCAATCCATCAAGACTTTTCTCCGTTTTTGGACTCTTCGTTCACTGTGGAGGAAAGGTTTCCTTCACAAATTCAAGGTAACGTGGGGTTAGTAATTAATAAACGAATGATCATTTTTGGGGTGAAGAATTCCTTTAATGACGACACAGTTTGTGCATCACGTTCTTCTTGCATACATATACTTTACTGTATTTTTGCATGTGAGAGTTTTAATAATTCTTCCTATAACTACAGTACAATGTCAATATATTTGCCTGGAATTCCAAAGTCTAAAACAGTGGAGTGTCTTTTTAAAGCAGTGAACAGTAATGCATATATACTTTGAAGTAAATGGGCTAAGCATGCAAAAACTTGGGTGTAGCCCTTTTAGGAGTGAAATATAAATTGCCTGAAAGTAAAGTAGAGACAAGAATGTTGCTGAAATTGGACGGATAAATTGAGACGGGCTGTGAATTGGTGCAGACGTTGTTACTGTAAGAGGCTGCACAGCAGATGCACACAGAAATAATAAAACCCCTTTATGAGTCATCATTAAAAGGACTTTTTCGTGGAAGCGGACCGATGCCGTGCAGCAGGTGCGGGATAGTGGAGATTTACCAACATACTGACGGATGAAATTTGGACTCAGAAGGCAGTAAGATGGACACAGACGAGTGACAGGAAGGGGAGGCCGGACGACAGATTAACAGACAGGTGAATGTGCTTACTTTGAGACACAGATAATGAACAGGAGCCATTTATTGACAGCCAAAGAACAATATTTTCCAACTTCCTCCTGCTGGATGTGGGCCTTGTGTCAATTGAGCATTAGGTAATGCTAACCCACACTGCTGCCGAATGTCTACATACATCCGTCACAGTGATTGAAAAAGGAACTAATGCTAATTGTAGCCGTGCTGGCTAGCAGACGCTAATGAGAGAGTGGTGCAGGCTTTTGGACACACCTATCAATCTGATGAGACGAGCCAGGGAGTGGCCTTTTATTAAGAAATCTAAGTGAGCTCGAGTGAAAACCTGATGTGGTGGAAGAAACAACCCTGTGTATATGCATGTAAGCCTATGTGTATGTACATTTGTACATGTATATGGGTCAAAAGTACACTGAAATATCTATATCATGATGAAGATTGGTAAAAAAGTCTGAATTTCTGAAGGGAGTTGGGATCCATCAGTGTTTCGCCACACAAAGGTGGCGTCATATAACTTGTACCCCAATAAAATGGCAAGATGTTATGAAGGCATTAAAAACAGATACCACTCAAGCCTATTGGACAATAACATCAGCAGCATCAATCGATAGAATCAGCTCTAAAATCCAGTGAAACTATCCTGTAGTTAACTGAATGTTGTGAGCCGGTCTCTTTCAGCTGCTTTGTATTTTTTTTCTAATCTGCTGCCCTTGCAGTCTGACTGTTCCTTTGGGCTTACAGTATTAAATTATCCGGTGCTGTATCGTATGTATCATATTCCCTTGTATCCATTCATCCATCCATCCATTCAGACAGTGGGCCCTTGGCTTGTCATCCCTGCTGGTTAATTAAGCCAAATTGTGATTGATGGACTCCCAAGTGAATAGCTAGTGGTCCCGTTGCTGACCCGCCGGAGGAGATCAACCCAGCTGCCAATCACACCCCACAATGGTCTCCTAAACAGTGGCCGGGACATAGTCTGCAATGTTGATGCCATATCCTTGTTTAACCCCCCCTCCCACTGGTACTTCCCAGCATTAAGATGGCTTCAGGTTGTTTAGTGTCCTTGCGGGAATTGGTTGTGCTTGGAAATGATGCAGAGACCATCTTGAAAAGGGATCCATCTTCTCAGATTTCTTGCCTGGTGGCCAATATCCTTGTTTATGGGCGGCGGTACTTGATGAGGAATAGATGAGAGAGAGTGAGAGTGAGTGATAGATGAGAGAGAAAGATGGGGAGGGGGGAGAAGGAGGAGGATGGACACTTGAGATGTGGTCGCGGTGCAGCAGAATAGCTCACAGTGAGGCCGTCTCCGCTCTCCTGATTGCCTCTCCATGCCAGGGAATCTTCAAAAGGAATCCTTGAATGCAATGTGGGGCCAACTTATTTTTGTTTCTATCTCTTCTCGTTTGACTCCCCTCTTCCACTCCCTCCCCACCCCCTGCTTTCATTTCATCCTCTTTTCATGTGCTCGCTCTGTTCCGTGGTCCTCCCACTCTGGTCTCATCAGGAAGATGTCCTGCTCTCCCCATACGTGGGAAGCTTTTCCAGCAGCAACCATGCTTAATGTTATTTGCTTGAGAAGCTAATGGTGTTTGTTGTTCTGCTGCTCAGTATAGTTATTAACACCTATGGATTTTATGTTACTCTTCTGCAGAACAGCAGTCAGGACTTTTCAAGTAAAGCTGTTTCTGAGCTGTTCTGTCGAGCGTGTTATTATCTCTCTAAGTAATAATGATCTTGCAAGCACTCATAAGGCGCGCCTGACAAACTGTAGGCGTGTTTTTAATTACTTGGTATATTTGCACAACTTCCCATCATTCCTAGCTGGCCTACTCCCAATGTGGGATTGTTGTGTTCCCGCCCACCATCCGTAGAGTTCCCAAGGATGTGCGTCTCCATGGGAATACACAAAGGGTTTCTGGGATTTCAATCGACGTGCTGGCACTCCAGGTGAAATAAGTTTGCTCACGTGTCAGTCCCAGTTTATCTTCGCCTTTGAAATCAGACGGTCCCACATGTGGGACTCTGCCGAGGATGTTTTTGGATTAGACTTCACTGTCCTACCTACTAATCTTTCTTTTTCCTGTTTTTGCACAGAAAATCTGATCATTGTGATCATCATACTTGCTTCCTGCAACAAAAAGTCTCAAAATAATCAATTCTTCAAATCAATATATAACTGTTGTGTAGGGCTGCCCCCTGAAAGTCGGAGATTCTAATCATCAGTCGCGGACCCAGAGATTATTCAAGTCGAGCCGTCGTTTTATGGGTGTGTTTTTTTTCCGTCAGTGGAAAGAAGTGGCAGAAAACACATTTCATTTCCTATAAATTCTTCCCAATAAAAGTGCCCCATTATTTTGTTATTTAAAAGCTTTTATTGTGAAGCAACAAAATCAGGAAGGTATAGCTCTTCCGCAGCACATTTGACCAAACATCGCCATCGCAAATCTAGGGTTACCTTCTAGACAAGACCATGGCTCTTAACACAACAACAACTTCTACAACTAAAAGCGAAAATGAAACAGAAAAGAGCAGATATCTGAAAGAAAAAGCAGCGACGCAGGAGACGTCAAACGAGGCATTCAGTTAGACGCTACAAAAGTACTGAGAGCTGAACACAAGAGACTTTTAAAGACGTCTTTTTCTCTGCTGACATGAGTACAGCCGCTGCTCGCAACACGCTGTGGAGGGGGGGACGTTACATTATGTTACGTCAGCTGTGGACCTGCGTCCCATCCCAGCGTGAGTCTGTGACTTTACAGCCCACAGCAACTTAATTCGATATATTCCCTGGCTTATCTTTGATACTTTGTGTCGGCAAAAAAATGTTGTTGCACGTCGTTAGCTTAGTTAGCATGCATTAGCTCAGAGGGCTAACTTGGTTTGTTTATGTGAACTTTGCTATCACTCTCAACGTTCTGCTGAACCCCGTTCAAAAATCTGGTGGATTAATATGGGAGAAAAATGAACGTGTGATGTGTTTGTACCAACGCAAGTCATTTTAATTGAGAGAGGAGATGCGGTCTGCATCTGTTGCCCTGTGATAAAGCTGTTTAACAAGCTGTGCACTGTGCGCAAACTAATAAAACAGGCTTACAACACAGAATGAATAGTTAAATCTTCATATTGAATGGGCAAATCTGATTTGACTGACACAATTCTGAGCCCTGCTGTTGTCTGTCACTAATTGGACCACAATCATGTGGTTTGTGCATTTTCTAGGTAGAACAAGATGGAGTGATGCTGGAAATCAGGAAGATTTGCAGGAAGAGTGCCAGTGTTGGCCACGCTTTCATGTGAATGTATGTGCTTCAGGGCTTGAGTCTTAAGAGAGACTTGTGATCTCGTGCTTTCACACATGCCTTTGTAGCCAGCAGGTTCTTCTGGATAGAGGCTGATTGTAATGAGCACCAAAGAGACCTAATCACAATCTCAGCATCCAGGAAAACAAAGACTGTTAATATGCTCGTCAGAGTTCAAAATGGTGTCCGTTTTCTCACCATTATAGAGTCTTTGGTATATTTAGTTTGTGTTAAATGAATTCGCAATTAGGAAGATACTTTTTTTTGCACACAGTGCTGTTACAGAAACAGTTACTGAACATCCATCATCTGTGCAGCCTTGGGTTGAAAATCTGATTGTAGATCTGCTTTTTTATAGCTTCAGTACTTTCGATACTATCAAATGTGGATATCGTATCGTTTTAAACACGTGGTATTGAAAAAGTATCACAGTATCGATACTTTTGACAACCTTAACCACCACTACAGTATCTTGTTAGCTTGAAATTCCTGTTGTTGTTGTTGTTGTTGTTGTTGTTGTTGTTGTGGTTGCACTTCAACAGGACTTTGTAACAGAACCAGATTAGATTTCTCAGAGCATGCTATATTGTAGGAACAGAGTGTATTCCAGCTAGCTAAAGCCTGTATATTGCTCCAAGAACCAAGATTACTTTTATTTCACGCTGCTTTTCATCTGTCCTGCAGAGTCTGGTGTAGGCGACCAAAGAAATGATAGATCGTCTCGGCACTTGAGGCGAAAGCCACAGCCGCGGACGTGGAGAAACATTGCAATGCAGCTCCTCAGTCAATAAGCAACAAGAAGCTTTTGCTGGAAGCTGCAAAGGGGATGCAGTACTGGCTGTGGCAGCTCTCTCCCCAAGGAGGCGGTCTGAGCCACAAATTAATAGAGCACTCCCACATGATCTGGGAGTTTCATTTGGAACCGTCACGGTACATAAAGCCCCACAGAAATGAGGAGTTCACTGAGGTCCCCATCCACTTCCCCAAGAGTCCCCGAATAACCTGTGTGATTGTAACCCTCTGCCCACTGTTCCACCACCTATGCACCTCCTTCCTTGAAACTCCGGGGCAAGGCTTTGGCCACGCTCCTCCTGGTTCAATTACCACAACTCACTGTCTCCTTTTTATCCGTTCAAACTCCGTCATGCATGCTCTGTTGCCCCTTTGGTTTGGAAATGCCACCTAAAATGCCACTACAATATGAGTGATGCGGTGTAATATTTTCATTAAAAGTTCCACGAACATGGGAATATATTTTAATTTCATCTCCCTGCCCTGATTTATTGGCCTCCAAATTTTGAGCGCATCTTAAACATTTCTGCATTTTTTTTTCTCTCTTCCTCATAAAAACTTGCACTCATTTGACAACAGCGTGAAATTCTTAGTGACAAACGTGGAGAGTGGTGCGCCCCTGAGGCCTGATTTACTCTTATCATTATCCTTGCAATGCCTGAGATTAGACACAGCAGCCGACTCTCTCACAGCAGCGTGCCTCAGAGCGAGGATTAACACAATGACTAATCACTCAACTCACTGGACACAAAACATTCAGTACTGATTCATATTTTGTCACAAAGTCTACTTAATAAAAAAAACTGGCGTAGAATATTTACTTTTGGCATACGATTTTATACAAATATATATTTAGAGAGAATATCCCAATCATCTTTTTGTCAGTTAAACAATCTGCACAATAGGAAATATAGGATTCAAGTATTTCCTTATAACATTTCAGGGTCTTCAGAAGCCACTTTAAAGTTGTGTAATCATTTTGAAAATCACAAGGTTCAAATTAGTTCATGTGACTATTCTGTAGTCTGTAGTATTCTACACTGGATAATCACCGTCTTCTTTTATGAATCAAATGTAAATATAATATATTGTGATTTCTAGTGTCGTGGCAGCATGGCTCTGTGGATGCCAGTGTTAGCCTGATGGTTCGTTGGTCCACCACTTTGCCTCCAGACTGAAATATCTTAACGAGCATCAAACGGATTGCCATGAAATTTGGTACAGACATTCGTGTTTACCTCAGGATGAATTGTAAAAACTTTGGTAATTCCTTGATTTTTCCTCTGCTGTCGCCAGCAGGTCAAACTTCAAATTTGTCTGGTACTTACCTGCAAAACTTATGACATTTCCATCAGCCTCAGTTGTACTTTGTGTTTAGGGTTGATTAGCAAATGTTGGGGGGCGACCTGATTGCTGAGTGGTTAGTGAGCATACCACATGGGTGCAAATTCCCTGAACAGCGAGTCCGCCGTTCGAACATTGTAAACATTATACCTGCTGAACATCAGCATGCTGCCGTTAGCATTTAGCTCAAAGCCCACCCTCACCCGCTTCATTCCATCAACCCATATTAGTTCACCTCGAGTTGAATAACATCCTACATTTCCCAGAATGCCTGTCAACAACCCTCAAAGTTGGAGAGAGTAATAGTGAGAATTAAGGAGAAAACAAATAATTTCCCAGTCATTTAAAACACAATTGTTGTTTCTTTCTGGTCTATTGAGTTTATTCTCAGTGGAGAAGTTCTATAATGAGTTCTACCCCGTATGATTCATGAGCGATGGAGAAGAGTTAATCACAAAGAAGTACTTTCTCTTTGATTCTGCAGGCCTGACATCAAATATTTAATGTTGATGTTTTAGTTTGCTAAAAAAAAAAAAAATGCATTAGTCCAACGTAGCTATGCTTCAAAAACCTCAATGTCTTATCTGTGGGGATAAAATAACACAGCATCAAAACAAAACAAACCCTGAATTCATAGGAACATCGCCAGAAGCATTGATTAACATTATTACAATGATTTAAGGTGGATTATTTCACCACCATTTCTCACGGCTCCTCTTAAAATCATCACTCTGGGTTTTTTTTTTTTCAAAACAAACACATATATGAGCAATTTATTTCTGGTGATGGTATGTGACATAAAAGCTAAAAGGAACATTTGAGTGTTATCACTTTGAAGTGTGTGCTGTGTTGTTTGCAGGTTACAGTGTAACAATTTTCGCCACACTGCAGGCTGGCCCTATATTGATCTATTGTCCCAGAGTGTGGCAAACAATTTTTGCTTTTCACTGTGATCCTTCTCCTTCCAAGAATGAGTATCTGTTAGCTTCATGAATACTGATCACTGCTCTCTGCTCCGTGCACCCGAGGTGTTGTCAAGAAATCCCACAAAAAGACAGAGAATCATCTTTTCAAAAGCACAGTTATTGCTCAAATCAAAATTGAGTCGCCGAGAAAAACATACGCTGTAAAACAGGAATGTGTTTTTATGGTGTAGATGGAAGGTCTAGATACATGAAACCTGAAGGCCGTTGCTTTGTATTAACAGGACAATAAGTTCTTAATTAGCATTTTTCCCCACAAACACTGGCTCCCTTATCACTTTTACTGTAGGTGGGTGTGTGACTCCTGCTTTTCCCCGCTTTTATCGCATCGCTTACATAACCGTCCACTTGTGTAACCTGAGAAAAAACAGGAAACAGAAAGACAAAGTTGCTACAGTATCCTAGGGTGCACTGCGACTCCCCAAACAAAAACCATTTGTTATGTGGCGAGGTAGCACACTCCGGGTTTGTGAGGAGTTGAAAGTCTTCGCTGTGATGAACCGTGTGGCGCTCGGCGTGACGCATGGCCCGGGCTTTGGCGGATGCTGTGTCACTCCAAGGTTGTTTAATGGGAGTCTTTTTCCTGTTATAGATTTGGACGACGTGACTCTGAGGCTTTAGCGCCAGAGCACTGCATCTCAGCGACAGACGCGTGTGTGCGCGCGCGTGTGCGTGCGGAGGATATGAGCTGATCTGAAGCTCATAGGTCATCCCCCCGTGAAGTGTGACACTATATGTGTGTAAATCAAATACGATTCTTGCAAAGAGCTGCTAAAGTGGAAAATGAGTTATACGGGGGGAGGGATTGTGGCTGTGTGTGTGTTTGTTTGTGAGCGTATTTATTTCAGGATTTTGCTTACTCTTTGATTTTCGCTGTTTTGAGTTTTGCCCCCTTCTAGCTCAAGGCTCGGAGCATTGAGTGAAGATGCCGTTCCCGTATCTGCCTGCATCAGCAAAACTATATGCAAAACAACATACACACAGGCAGAATCAAACACACACATATATTTCTTGGAACCCCCGTGCCTAATATTAGGCCCAGAGCCCGGCTTGAATTGTTGAGATTATTGCAAAAGTTTTAATTTCATGTTATGAGAAGAAAATCATATAAGTGGCGGAGAAAAGTTCAAGCACTGATTCAAAATCAGGAGGTCGCAGCTAGCTGCCGATTATAGTCCAATCATAATCTCCTGGCGGGACTCCTCCTTCAGTGAGTGATCACGAGAAGGCCTGATAGTCCATCAGAAGCACAGAGGGTGGGAGGTGCACAGAGTGTGGCCGTGCTCGACATGCTCAGCCATCTGCGGCCTCCTCCTGGATGCACAGAGCTGCAGAACTCCTGCAGTTTCTGGGAGAAGTTGTAGAAAGCCGCGAGGAATAGAAATTGAAAACGAGTGCCATGCGAGGTCAGCAGTGCAACACTTACCACTGAGCTCTGTGTGAAATACAAATGTTTGACTACGTGCCACAGAAAACACCTCAAGTTTCAGACTTAAGTATGACGAGGCTTAGTTTCTCCTTAGCTGAGGAACTTAAGGATGTTGCACAGAATCACTTCAATGGTTTCCTCAGTTTAGGGAAAGCTTAAGGCACTGGAGATGTTTTACAGTGGTAAAATTTGACAGTTTCCATGGAGACCGTTTGGTTGCTTGCACTTGTGTTTGTGATATCACCTCATCTGTTACCGTCTGACAAATTGGTCCTATAGATAGTAAAATGAAATGGCAGAAGAAAAGACAAGAAAACCAAATTGGTCAGAGGAGGAGATGATTATACTTCTGGAGGAATACAATAAAAGAAAGCTAAAAGCTATACTAAAAAGTATTAGTTGATATGCAAATAAGAGCAAACAGGAAATGATTGAGGGAGGAAATTGTAACAGAAATGAATTCAAGAAGTCTGTGAAGAGGTCCAAAAAATATGACAACTTGTCTGTTCTGGCAAAAAAAGAGATCGCTAATTACAGAGAGGAATCCAACAAAACTGGTAAGAATAAGTTCAATGTTTAAGTTAACTTACAGCTTACTGTTATGGTTTGACAAGATGCTAATTTAAGATCGAGCTAGAGGTGCCAGAGGTTTTTTTCCTGACTTTAAGGAATTCCTTAGACCAAGATAAGGAGAAAAACACTGAAGTAAACATTTTAAGGAAAAGACTCAAGGATGTTTTGTGCAGCCAGCCTTATAATGTATTAAAATCACTACTTGTCTTCTAAGAAACTAAGAATCAGTGAATTACTTGACAGTCCCAGAGTGAGCATGTATACTATGAAGCAGTCAGTGTATGATGTATGCTGTCTGACAGCACGTGTGGGGTGTATGTTAGCGTGTAATGTGTGGTGCGAGCCAAAGCAGCTTGATACCCAAAATCAGCTGCTTCCATCTCTGCAGGAGCTGCAAGTCACTTTAAATTAGTTCTTGCTTAGTTTTTGACACCTATCTTGTAACGCTATTTCAGCTGCTGCTGTTTATTGAAGACACAGTCTGCACGCCACGATATCAAAACGTCACCTCCCGGTCCTCTGCTTTACTGCGTTCAGCTCGTAAGGAAATGAAAGTTTGTGCGTGGCAGGGCTTCAGAAGGTGAGAACGGCTGCTTTCAGCGAACAGCAACTCATGTGCTTTGACCGCAGGAGTCGTCTCAGCACACTGTGTTTGTGTGCAAACAAACACGTATTTGCCCGTTTGACACCAGGGAGAGTCATGCGAAATGGCCCTGCGTCAGTCCGTGTGTGAGACGGAGAGAGTGGCCATTGTTTGCTGTGCGGGGGCCAGCGATGCTATCGCGGCTAATCTACTGACTGGGTTATTGTGCCGGGAGCTGCCAGAAGACATGGCACCACTCCTTATGAAGCTCAGTGGGGGCCAGTTAGGGCTCGGGGTTGGTGACAGTGTGCATATGTGCATACTGTGCTGTGTACTGTGGGTCACGTTCTGAGGGAAGATGAGGGATGCAGTTAGTATGATGACCTTGCTGTTAAGTGTCTGTGGGTGTTTGAACACCAAGACTGTTATGGTTGAGTTATACAACTAACAATGCTTTTCATTGAGTATTTGTTACCTCCGCCAAGGATGTTATGTTTTAGTTTCGGGTTGTTTGTTTGACAGCAGGATTACAGAAAAACTACGAGGGCTTCGAAATCACACGCTAACATGCTATTCATACTAAATATGACGTACAATTGAGTATGTAGTGCGTTCACACTGAATAGTATGTGGATTTTGTGTATGCGAGGAATATATACTCAACTGCCCCACAATGCATTGCGTCTCTTCAGAGACAATAGCGGAGATAAATGGAGGTTTTGGGTCAGGCTAAATGCCGTTAATGTCTTTTTTTTTTAGACGAGAAAGTACATTTTGTCGATTGGCTGCCGATTAATTTGCTACTCAGTTATAAGCTGGATAGTATAAATACTGAGGTCATGAGCAACCACTTTGTAGGTTGATGAAACCCATAAATTCACACACAGAAAAGGGACATGACTAGAGCGGGAAAAAAAATGAGACAATCAATCATTATATTTGATGGATAGAAAATGAATTGCCAACTATTTCGGTATCGATTAATCATTTAGGTCATTTTTAAACCCAAAACACAGAATATTAATTAATTCCAGCTTCTCAGTTTTGAGGATTTTACTACTTTTCTTTGTCTTATGTAAAAATATATTGATATATTTGTATTTTGGACTGTTGGTCAGACAAAACAAGCATTTAGAAGTCGTCACATTGGGCTTTTAGGAAATTGTGATGTTTGGTTTTTACTGTTTTCTGACATTTAATAGCCGTAGCTGCAGAAGTGGACATTAAGCCCCCAGATTTACTCATGCACTCACTGACCGCCTATCATCTGCGTCTTATGTTGGTCCCGTTTAATCCAACCCATGTTCATTTCCTCGTTCAGTCATGTAAGGATGTAAACAATAAACGAGGCCGGTGAGGAAAATCAATTGCGCTGGTGTAAGTGTCAAATAGTGAAATGCATTAATGAGTTCACCGCTCATCACTGAAATCACCTTCACATCGCCTTTCATTGTTCACATTCCTCGTGGAGGTCATTATCTTCCTCTTTATTCCCTCATCACACTAAATAAAATGAAAAATAAACTGGAGGCGTTGCATACTCTACATGTGAACCATATAAAATCTATGACTATACTAACATTATATGAATGCATAAACAGCCTAATTTGCGGTGGTTTTATACGATAGTGAGACAGGGTGTGTGAGGAAACGTGTGTGTGTCCTTCAGGCCCTCAGATTGGTTGTACAGTATTTTACTGTGTATTAAAGCCATGTGGCTGATGGCTCTATTTGAGACTACTGTGTGTGTGTGTGTACGTGTGTGTATACATGCGCGTGCATGTGCATAGACCCATGTGAACAAGTGATTTATGGGCTGTTTTTAATCAGGCGGTAGAAAATGTTATTAGACAGCCTTCTCGCGCTCCCTCCGCCTGCAAATGAGCCGGCCCCCGCTGCACCCTGGGATAGCCTCCTGTAATTAGTTCTGGGAACTCACCTGTTACTGAGAGAGATTGAGGGAGAGGGAGGGAAGTGAAGAAAGGATGGACTGAGAGGGTAACAAGCAAAAAGATAAACAAACAGAGAGGAGAGAGTGGGGAGGAGGTGAAGAGGAGGGGGTGAGAAAAGAAGCTGAGAATCGCCACAGCTCTTGGTTTGCTCGTCTTCTAACAAGCTGGCCAGCGTCTACTCGCCTTTTCCAGCATATATTACTCTGCACTGTCTCTTTCTGAATACAAGAGGACTGTAGGAGTTTGCTCTCAGGTGTAAAGACTCAGTGTTATATATCCACTATAGCAGAACTTACTTTACACTAATATGATATCGCCAGGTAAACAAAAACCATCGCTTGGAGGAAATTGTTTTCTCAGCACTTTCAAGCTCCTTCTCCAAAAACTAGTGACTAAAGGAGAGGTAAAACTGCCCTTAATTAACCTGACCAAGCTAATGTATTGCTCTTCTATTGTTTATTGTTTGGAGGGGTATTGTTTTTATCAATATTAGCTGGGAATCCTGATCAATACCATTGGAGAAAAAGCAGCAGCTGCTGCTACTTTTATCTATTGCTGGGTAATCATTTAATATCATCATTTATCAACTTTCAGTGGAATATAATATAATATAACAGTATTTATAATAGTATTGTTTAGGGCTGCACTATATGAGGAAAATATCTAATTGCGATTATTTTGAGTGATTCACAATATTAAATAAATATGAAAAATACTCGTTCTTTATACATCAAATCAAGTCTTCTGTTATAAATTGTTAAAAGGTTAAAGCTCCACTACTCTGTTTTTACATTAACAATGGATCAAATAACAATATGTGATGTGATATGTTCGACATTGTTGGAGATATCCTGTCATATCCTGTCAAACTCGGTGATCCTCTAAAATTTATCTCACCTTCCACCAATAACTTTGGAACTAAGAAAGGTTGTCTTGGTTGGGAAAGACTTGCTTTTCCACTTTTCAAAACTATATTTTGGACTGACTGTAGCTGCTGGCCACAGACTCTACTGAGCACTGCCTTTGACAACCAATCACAGCAGTGGCCTGTCACTCCCAGCCACACACACAGCCACTGTAGGGCTGTGCAGAGTACCCTGCTTATCGTGACTCATCCAGCCAGTGCAGCACAGTGCGATTAGCATGGCTGCTCACTGTTTGTACCTTCATTAAATGTCCTGGAAACAGCACCAGGCGGCAGTATAACCATACAGACCGTACACATATCTGACTGGTCGCTTATAACTCGACTCAGCCAGACATTTCTACGTTCTTGGTGGAAATGGACGGGATAGCGCTGCCGTGTTTCAGTGTTTACACTGCATAAATTAGCCTAGCGGACTTCCTACTGCGTATAACTAAATCCTGACAAAACACCACGGTGAATTTCGGCCTGCATGTACGTTTTTTTCAGCCTGACATTGTTATTATTGGTAGCAAGAGCAACAAGTTAGCGGACTGCCGACTGCACCTTTCTCTCTGCTCTACACCGTGTGTGTGTGTGTGTGTAGCAGTGAAAACAAATATGCTCTATAACAGCAGCAGAGTCTCACTCTGAGCTGAAATGGAAAAACTGCGCTGCAACACGTCTTTCAGTTTAATTAAAGGCATTCATTTTTAAGGATTATGTCATTCTGCAGTATTGGAAAAAAGAAACAAATATCCAAATCCTGAAATTAAAAACCGAACACCTACCCAAGAAACGAATATGTGAATAGTCGGATATACAGGTCCAGCCCGACCACATACGCACGCACGCACGCACGCACGCACACACACACACACAAAAAAAAACTGAAATCGTCAGTAGACATGAAATAAATTTCATTTCGAACATAAAAAAGAGAAAAAAAACAGATAAAACAAACAAGAAAAGCAATAAAGTGAAATAAACAACACACTTAGACAACAAACTCAAGCAAATCTCAAACACAAATTGAAATTTACATGTTTGAAAAGGAGTAGGAAGAAGTATACACATATTTATTCCTACCCCTTTTTCAACTCTGTCTCTATACACATGTACAGAATTTAAATCTGCACATATACAAATACACACACTGTGCGTCTCCGACACTCCTGACAGGCCAGTAAAAACATTATGAAATATTCAGTAAGTCTCACTGTGGTTTCAGTTCTACCTGTCTCAGCTTTTCTCGTTGCTGTGTGCGTGTGCATGTGTGTGTGTGTGCGTGTGCATGTGTGTGTGAATGTGTGTGTGTGCGTGTGTGTGCGTGTGTGTGTACTGTCTGTGTGTGCATGTTGGAATCTGTTGTGGCTTTTTCCTCCTCATGGATATATTTGGTGTAAATGTGTGTGTTTGTACTTGTTTGCGCTATCTCTCAATTCTTGCTGTCACGGTTGTGTGTAATTGGGTCTGAGCCAGGCAGACCTTTTGTCTGTGTATTGCCTTGTGCTTACATCAACTCTGTTTGCCTTCTAAATAACATAGCCAAGAAGACGAACTTGGAGACAGACATTCAGCCTCCTCTTCTTCAGCCTTCTTTTTTTCTTTTTTCTTTTTTCCTTCCTTCAACATCAAAAGGCAGTTACGGATGCCAGTGACCTTTTTTCTGACCCGATGTACAAGAGTTATCAGGCTTTTGCTCATGCTGTTGACAGACTTTTACTTATATATTCGTTAGAGGTCTCCCCATGAAGTGTGAAAAGTTCAGATTTCAGACCTTTTCCCTCGGATCGTAACACAATGCCTTTCCTCAACTGAAGCAGGTTTTGTGTTTTCAGTTAATCAATGGAAATCTACTTGACCACGTGAAACACTGGGTCAGCATTTCAGATACAGCAGAAGACAAATGGTACAGCTGTGTAAGCCTTTGGGGTCCCACCGGACTCTATTCTTGGCCCTATCATATTGTATTCATTTACATCTGCTATACCTCAGTGCCATTTTATTATTGGCATTGGAGAATATAGTAGTTTGAAAACTTCTTTGATTGAGGTTTAACTTTTGCCGTCGTTTCCTTCCTTTCCATTTTGAAAATTACACCTCTGTCAGTTTTTTGGAGACACCTTTGGAGGTCTTTTCCTCAGTAACAGTCATGATGAGCAGACAGAACTTTTTCTCCATCTGACTCTGACAGTTGCCATTGGGGATGCTGTCTAGTGGTTGACAGACCATATCACCATTGTAGCATTTCTGCACAGATGAGGGAGCCACTTAATTGGTGTTTAGAAGATCAAATAGTTAAACGACTATAATCTTTGATAGAGTAGCAAAATGGACATTCATGTGAAATCAAACATTCTTTACAAGATGTATGCTTTATTAGGTAAACCTGCAAGAAAGAAAGAAAGGAAAGAAAGAAAGAAAGTTTTGGCACTTAGCAAACTCGTGATTATCTAACAAAATTCAGGCTAAACTCTGACCTACCTGCACTGTATTTGGAGGTTTTTCTTCTCATGCATTAGCACCTGACTGTGCAACTTTTATCTCCTAAAAATGACATTCCCATCATCCAGCTATGCTGCATTCTCAGTTACATTTCCACGTTACATTTAACATATTTTCCAGTCGATGTTTTAAACAGGTGGTTAGGATTAGAAAAAGACAATGGTTTCGGTAAAATTAAGTACATTTGTTACGTAGGTTACATAAGTTAAATACGTGACGTAGTTAAAACAAGTCGACGTTGACTTTTGGTTTCACACAGAACAGGAACAGCAGTCTCCTGTGAGACCTTGAAACCTTGACCTCCTCCCTACAGTATGTGGACTTCCATGGACTTTGATCAGAAACAAAATGTTTCCCTCGGAACGTAATTGAGTGGGTTGCTACACAATCGCCCGACTCATTAAATACGTGGCCCTCGCAGTGTGATGCGCTCATTTCCCTTAAACTTAATAAGCCTAATATTACATTTAATAAAAATGTAATAAATTCTTATTACATAAATTGGAAGTGCTCTGTATTTCAGGTGAGGCGCCTCCACTATAAAAGGCTGTGGGAAATCCAGATATATTTTCAAAATTACAGTTAACAAAATACACTTATTTGCTTTCTCACGCAGAGTTAGATGAGCAGATCAATACGACATCTCTGCACACCAAGTATGAAGCTAACTTAGCTTAGCATAAAGACTTGAAACGGAGGGAAACAGCCTGGCTCTGTCCAATCTGCCCACTAGCACCTCTAAAGCTCACTGATTGACATGTTTTATCTCCTTTGTTAAAGCTGTACTAAGTGTATAAAAACATCACGTTGCGGTTTTACTGGGGGGTTATGTGCCAGACTATTTCTTGGCCGGGACAAGTAACTTCCTGGAATTTCCGCTGGTTGCCCGGCAACTGGTCCTTGCCAAGAAATGGTTTGGCACATAAAACATCAAATGGTCGTTTCTCACACTTGAGTTTATATGTACAGATTCTACAGAAGCAAAATAAGAATAGTCAGCTGCATTTAATCTATTAAACAAATGAACAAACAAACAATCTGCATCAAAAGTAGAATCGTCCAGAAGGTAATTTCTTACCTGAATGTCTTTTCCTCAGACATTTGGTGCAGCGTGTTTACAACCCCACCGCTGTGACGGCGTGTCACGGATGGAGAGAAGTGATTGACGTAGCTTGAAACCTTTTGGGGCTGAAGAGATTTTTCACTCTGTCAGACAGGAATATTGACACAACTTTTTTTCTTATCGTGCATGTTAACAGCTTCATTAGGTATATCCCAGACCAAACTAAAAGGCAATAATTAGCTAATTGGACATGTGTAAAAATCAATTTGTAAAGCCATGACAAATCCCTGCACACACACATATATAAAATATCTTAACATGTGACATGCAAACATACAGTCATCCCTGCATCTGTGAAAACATCAGGAGGTTGTTTTTACACTGTGGTATTTGTACAGATTAAACACTCAAAATATGATGTATTGATTTGTGAGCTTTATAGGTTGGCAGACTTTCTTATCTTTGGAGGGCAGGTTATGTTTTTACAGTCTAGAAGTGGTAGCTTCATATTTAGTGCACAGATTTTAGAGTCTTCTTACTCTGCCACAAAGCAAATAAGTGTATTTCTAAAATGTTTTATTTATAAGGATGATGCACATTAATCAACATTACTGTAAATGTGCCAGTGTTAGCCAGCTGGCTAATTTTCAACTGTAGTTCTTCTGGCGAGATGTTTTGAGACCAGAGCGACAGCTAGACATTAATAATTAATACATCAACAATATCCACATTCAGTACATGCAGCCATGCAAGCAACACCAAGCAACAAAAACACAGCTAAGCACAACAGAGAGATACATGCAGCAGCAATAAGCAATGCCACATAAATAAAGTACAACAATTGTTATGGAGATCTTGATAAAACTGGTAAAAGATGCAATTAGTAAAATAGTGACATGACCCAATAAACACGTAAACCATGCAGCACAGAGTTGTAAGCGTGCAGTACAAAATTGTAAAACTGTTAGTTAATGTTTTATACACCTGGGCCATGCAGAGCTGGCTACCGGGGAAGACATGGGACAAGTTAGCAGCAGTTTAGCCAGTAAAGACGATAATAATGTCAAAATATTCTTATAAATTGTATAAAAAAGATATGAGGACAGTGTTCAAGGTAAAATGTTTGTAAAGTCTGATAAGTGCTCTGTTGCTGCGTTCCAAATCACATACTTTTTTCTTTTTACTTTTAGTACGTACTGCAGTTACCCTGACAAAGTACGTACTGTTGCATGCAGTATGCATACAATTGAGACATACAATTTCATCATAACATTGATCCTCTTGCTCATATATCCGTGTATCCGAGCTGTCATCGGGCTGTCATCTGTCTGTGCTGACTCAGTCGACGTGACGTATCTTCCGCAGTGCAGTGGATTGTGGGTCAGAGCAGCCAAGCATGCTGGCTTGCATAATGCAAAATGTGACCGGGTGCAGTAGGACATCCTGCTGGCATACTGCATTTGACATACTATGTATTGGGACATACTAAATCTTTTTCTGGCGCACTAAATAGTAGTGTGGTAATATAGGTATTGGAATGCACCCCAAGTCTTTAATTTTATCTTCAAAAGGCCCCGCAATTTACTGACACGATGTGTAGTCTGTAATGAATCTGATTTAAATGTAGTGACGTAAACTTTGTCAGCAAAAGTAAAGAAAAGTTACAGTAACGTTGTCTCTTATGTCGTCATGAATTCAAACTTTTCCTTTCATTTCCTCATCATTTCAGTTGCAGGCATTTAATTCCGTAGTGTTTAATGAGCGTGATTTTACATAAACATCTTAATCCTCGGCTCGTGACTGATGGCTTTTAGCTGCAAGAAAGCTGCAGAGCTTCTGGCCTCGCACTGTTGTCAGGTGAAAATCACGAAAAAGCTTTTGTGGCGTACGTGTTTTGCCTCAGTTCGGGGATTACGTGGGCCTCTGTAAAAAAACAAACATCATCTTTTTATAAACAGGATGGATTTTCTTAATTCCTTAAAAGTTGCCATTTTTGAATACACCATGCATTATCAATTTAACCTTTTTGCTAATACTTAACCTGGAGCATAGTGCTGGGTAACAGTGCCAGGGTGGAGGAGCAACACATCCATGTAATGGGATTACACTGATCTACTATAAAAATGGTAACTGTAATCATCTCTGCTGCTGTAAAAAATAGCTCAGTAATCACATAAGTAGTTTACAAAAATAATAACTGTTGGATTAGAGATTGTCAGGTCATAGAGGGGGATATTTGCAGAACATAAAATGACAGTTTAGACTTTCTTTATGGCTAATATTGTGCAACATGACAGAAAATATGTCCGAGGGCTGAACAGTGGTATGTAGGTCTCCCATTCTGGCCCAGTATTTCAATCTAATCCGCTAATTAATTATGCAAATTGAATTAGTTTGCTTGTGTTTACAGATGAAGCATTGTTAATTTTAGGACTCTAAGACTGTTTGTAACCACATGGTCTTGGCGTCTTGTTTGCATTCGACCTAGCAGATGGATTACTCGGCCGCGTCTACATCGCTTTCACCGTCCATTAGTACTTATGATGCAGTGTCCGAGACCCCCTCCTCAAAGACAGAGTGATGGCCCAACACGGTCCCTCCATCCC
>JAOVVB010093489.1:0-13270 GCA_028570985.1 Heterobranchus longifilis
CAGCAACTGGAACTTCTCACTGGAGAGACAAACTCCCGCACAGAGAAACAAATAGGAGAGAGAAAGAGACAAAAACAAGAATGCGTGCTAGGCAAAAAGAGAGAGAGGGAGAGAGAGAGAGAGAGAGAGAGAGAGAGAGAGAGGCAGTGACGACAGACAAGCCTTTCTTATTTCTTAAAAAAAAAAAAAAAAGAAAGAAAAAGATCCACGCTTCTAAGGAGGCCTGGTAAATGTCAAACACCTTCTCGGCTGTGAGATAAGAGAGAGGAGTTCAATTATACCGCGCTCTCTCCATCCCACTAGTGTGCAAAACCACACACATAAACACATATGAATATAAACAGACACACATGCCTATCACTGTGTGTACAGATTTAGAAGACTGACACATACTTCGGTATCAAAAGATAGTAAGAGAGCAAACGGCAGATTCACAACTTAAGGTATCTGTGCTGCTGAAAGGGCTCGAGTTACAGAACATCGCAGGGAACGGCGGTATACGGAAAGCACAATGAGTGTAATCAGGGTGAGAGAGAGAGAGTAAATAACTGAGCGGGATCATTCTCCGCCAGTGGAGAAGACAAAGAGATCGACACCAGTAAACAAAAGCGAGCAGATTTGAGCCAGAGACCGGTCTGTAAATGGGGGACATTGAGTGCAGGCACCCCACTTGTCAATTAATCCTATCTGGCACCAGCATGCTGGCCTTTATGAGAACAAATGTCAGCTTTCAAGACAAGGACGATATAACCTTTCTTCATAGAATGCACACCAGCCTCAGACGACCAACGTTGATATTACCCTCAAGGCGTTTAATATAAGCTGATCCAGCATGTCATCCCAACGATAATCCTACACGGTTTAGCTAAATGTGCTGTTCTGGAACTGATCAGGCATTTGTAGTTGTTATTGCTGCAACTAACAATTATTTTCATTATCGATTAATCCGACGATTATTTTCTCGATTAATCGTTTTTGTTGTGTCAGAAAATAGCGAAAAATGTTCAGCTCTGTCTCTTAAAATCCAAGGTGATGTCTTTAAATGTCTTGTTTTGTCCAAAATCCAAAGATATTCAGTTTAATATGATATAAAACAGAGAAAGGCAGGAAATCTCAATATTTGAGAGACTGAAAACAGCCTTTTCTGACATTTTTGCATGAAAAATTACTTTAAGGATTAACTGATTATCAAAATAGTTGATTATTTTTCTGTCCATCGACTAATTGCTTATTGTAGAGCTCTAGTGGTAACTACAACATACTAACATTTAGAAACACTGTTGACTGGACCTCTGCCAGTGACCATGCTCGTGTTTTTGATGAACTGAACGTATCAGTTTGCAGCTAATGAACGGGAACGTGATCGTCTCACGGCAGCGCTCACACACTGTGTTTTGCGGCACCCAGCATGCACTGTGTTGTGTCAAAGACGGTTTCTCCGTCGATATGTTTCCCTCTCCCTAAATCTGAACCAAACCTTATCCCTAACCCCAACCACAGGAAAACCATTTTAACAAGAGGGAAACACTATTTGACTGGGGAACAAACTTCAACCTGTTCTGGAAAAAAAAAGGCAGAACTGGACAGAAAGTCAGCCTCATCGGCAACAAATCTGAAACAACACATCGAGTTGAAACATACGATTATAGTCTCAGAGCAGCTTATTTGAAATAAAGAAATTAATGTCAACTAGTCATTTTTTGGGACTGTGAACTTATTTAAATTATGAAGAATGAACGTGGACGAGTTAATTTTAATCTGAAAACTGAGCTTACTCTTGTGAATGTGAACTTGCACAACACTGTTCCGTTACTGCCACACGTTACATCCCAGCACACGCTAATGCAACATATTTAGCTCGTCAGGCTGCAATGGCTGACAGCAACTGGGGCTGTGCAAAATATGGTGATTAAAGGGCTCTAAACTGGATGCACTGATTGTGAAATTCTGGGCCGATACAGATGTTTAAAATAAAACTTTGACCAGTAGCTCATCGATACCGATGTCCGGCCGATATATCGGTGCATCCCTGCTCTAAACACAGGTTCTTTCTCTCAGCAGGAAATCATTGTCCATGTAATATTCACGACGTCATGCATGCCCAAGTAGGAGATTTTTTTTCCAGCTTTCAAATCATCTCTAGTGGTAACCTGTAACCTTCTGGCTTTCTAAGACAATTAGGAGCTTTCCTTGACATTTCATTTTCTCTTCATTTTTTTTTCAAATTCCTTACATCTTCTCTGTAATATGAAAATGCATCGTTTTTGTATGCATAAAAACACTTGCTCAAGAATCAAGACCTGTGCATCGTAGAAACAGTGACAATATACTTGTGCTTGAGTCACGACACTAAGTGCTGCATGCATGTTCAAAGGGGCACAGAAACAACAGATACATTCACACAAACACACATGCAAGCAACACAAACACACAAACACACACACACACACACACACACACATATATGCATTCCCCCTCCTCACTCCTACAGCTTCCCTGCGATGGAGCAGGGAGAGGTGGTCGCTGATGTGAAACATCAATTTCCAGGTTAGCTGCTCTGCGTGGCTCAGGCAGGTATCAGCCGTGACCCACCTGGACCAGATAAGCAGCTGCAAGAAGCTGATCTGCCACCCAGCAATGCACCTCTCAGTACTGGAGAATGGAGTAATGTGTGCACACACACACACACACCCACACCCACACACACCCGCACATATATACACACACACACATACACATTAGTAAACAAATACTAAAACCTGAAACAATTAATTAAATGTGAGGAAAGAATGGAAAAACAGCAGTGCAAAAAACTGCCTTATTATATTTCCAGTAAATAAATGTGTTTGAAAATCACCAATTTCTCCAAATGGGGGAGGGGGGGGGGGGTATACATCCCTGCATAAACCCCCACATACCCAATGCATGAGCATTGAGGTAGAGGGTTCACCCTCCTGATACTTTTCAACTTTCTGGGACTTGTGGGATTAAACTGGGTCTAAACCTGAGGCGTTCCAGATAGGAGTCCTACACACAAACGTGTAAACAAACTGAACTCCCGTGACGATGCTGATAATTTGGGGTAATGAATAAAAAAAAAAACTAGAATCACCATCAAAATATTGTGGTGTTCTCTTTGATGATTCTGCATGCTCTCTCTCTCTCTCTCGCTCTCTCTCTCTCTCTCTCTCTCTCTCTCCGTCTCACATACACGTTTAATTCGAGCCCAAGCTTCATTTGGAGCCTAAAAGAGTGTTATCTAAATGTGTATCAGTGTGTGTGTGTGTGTGTGTGTGTGAGCCCATCCCTCAGTTGGTCAGGTAATCTAACCACCATCACAGTGACGCCTGTCAGCTCAGTGCTGGGTGTCTTGGCGGCGTTGCTCAACCTGGTGTCGCGTCACATTCCCACAGACAATTTCAATTAACTTTTACAACCCAGAGAAATATCACACACACGGCCTGAAGCCATTCAGCACGCTCCCCCTATCTCTGTCTCCGTCTCTCTGTATTCTCACTCTGTTTGGTCATAACAGAGGAAAACTTGAATAGAATCATCCACACCACAGACACAGCCACATGTTTTTTTAAAGGAGATGCAGAGAGATCATTACAGTGTTATACACTGTAAAAAATAATGGACATAGCCGCCGTGACATCACCCATTGGTTTGTGGACTACTGTTTTGAAGCCTCGAGTTTAGCATTGTGGCCGTCCACATTTTGGTCTTTTGCAACTGGACGTGACCATATTTGGACGTGGATTTTTAACGGCACGGGATCTCCGGACGCTCACGCCGTTCTCTGCAGTGACACAGAGCCGGTCAGCGCTAGCTTGGTTAGCAAAGTGCAGCCGATCGCTGAACAAGATATTTTAGGCGACAAAAATGTTACAATTAACTTTTATGAAGTGAAAACACACTGTGAAAGGGTCATAAGTCCTAAAACCCAAAACGGACAACACATGAAAACAAGTCTACTTAAATGTACACAGTGCCATGGTTAGCACTGCTAAGACTAGCACAGCGACCTGTCAATCACAAGGTAGCCACACCCTAAAGCATGCCCTGCTTTATCCTCTATTTTCCTCTAAATGTGACAATAATTTACTAAATGAACATCATGCTGTATTGAAGAAGACTTGAAACTATTGAGACCATAAACTCATTTGAAAAATGTTTACTGAGGTAATAAATCAAGGGAGAAGTAGGGTCATTTTCTCATGAACTTCTATACAAACAGGCTTCTTTTTGCGACCTGTGGAGTCGCCCCCTGCTGGACACTGGACACAGAAGCTGCGTCCATCTTTTTTAAACAGTATATGGTCTAAGAGAGTGTAGCTGAAATTAAAGACCACACTGAACTGATATATCACCTCCTTGAGGTTTTAAAGGTGGACCTAATATGACTGAGCACCAAAAATGACTGCTCTGAACAGTAAAATAAAACTGTACTGTAACTATCAGCCAAATGTGAAGATGCAAGGTCAGGGCTGGGTGCGCCCTCCCCTTTTTTGTCTCGTCTGTAATTCACACCAGAAGTGACACGTCAGAGGACATCAGCACTACCTAAGTGTCCATTCGTCCAACCCTTGCCAAATGAGATCGCCAAACTGTCTTCGATAGAGTGAGCATCACAAACAAGGGAAACCTGAGAGTCTCGACAGTTTATAACTTACTGGATGCTGTCGAACATTTAAGATTTGTGTGAACTGAATGACTACCAGAAGGGAAAAAAACAGACTTGGAGTTTACAAAAATGTCAGGGTTCCGGTGTAGATACACGACACATCGGGACAAAAGTGAACTTTGTGTTGACTGTGTCTAACAGCAGGAGAGAGACGTGACCTCATTCAGAGTGTTACTTCATAAAAGCGTTCTTGCAAAGACAATCGATGAGGGCTGTGGGGGTTTTACTGTGACACTCCTGCAGAAACTGTTCAGATTCAGTGGTGGAGAGAAACTAAGTACATCTAGTTGAGGCCTGTACTACAATTTTGAGGTAATTGTACCTTAAACTGCCATTATTGCACTTTCAACTCCACTAACATTTATTTGGCAGCTATTTTACTTTAAATATTGAGGTACAGTTTGCTGCCAATACATCTGTATTCTACTTAAGGGCAATTTTGAATTTGAGATTTAAACTTTCAACAGAGTATTTTTACACTGTGCTATTTTGACTTTTATTTCAGTAGAGGATCTAAAAGCTTCCACACCGCTGGGTTACAGTGTCTTGGTCTAAAATAGCTTCAGTTAATTAGGTCTTAACGGTGGTTAAATGTTGGTATGAAAGTACATTTTTTGCTGCTTTTTTCATGAAATCAGTCTTACATAAGTGAACTGGTTAGCAAAGAGCTTATTGTTTGGACGGATGCTTTGCATGGATGCATACATGGTTACACCTCCATTACATCAGGCCAGAAATAGTCTCACGTAGCTAGAACTCTCCACAGTGTGTCAAGATCTGGATCCAGTGTGTTTTCACTCTTGGATATGAAAAAACCTCTCTGGCTTTTTTGCATTTCTTTAAACCAATCACCATCGTCTTGGCCGGTGCTGCAGCCCGGTTACAGTGACGGGGTAATAGTTTTGGTCGAACATTTACACGAAAATGTTTGTAGATCTTTACAATCATTCACCGAAAGAACGGAGCAGACCTGCCTTACTGCACCATCCAAATCTTCTAAACTTGCCATTTGTCAGCGTGTAGGTTGATCGGAGATTGTTGTTGTTGTTGTTTTCTGTGTGAGAATGGGATCAGACTTATCCAGGCACTGCTCACCTGGTAAGCCAGACTAGGCCAGAAATAATAGTATAAATATATAAACTTGGACAATATTAAAGCTAAATATATTTTGCTGTGTGTGCCCTACTCTCCACCATGTACCCAGGCACCGGCCTCTCTGTCCTCAGTGCTCCTTTCCAAATTGGCACCCCTTCTTTGTTTTTCACCCCCTGTCCCTGTATGTATGCCACATTGATAACAGCAATGCGAGGCTTCTTGAACCCACTCTTACCATATAAAATGATCCACCCAAGTCTTTAAGTTTCCTTATTATAGTTCCATGTTTGATTTTTCCTAAAGAAACTACAGAAATTTGACACTGGGATAAATTAAATGCAAATCAAGTTGTTTAAATGTCAATTACATAAAATGTAACGTCGTTAGCAGCTGAGTGACCTGACTTGTTCTGCCCGTTTTCTTTAGAAAAGTCTTGAAACGTGAAGGTGAATATGAATAATTTCCTTACACCACTGCCAGAATTGCATACAATTTAAGACTGCAAATTATTTGTTAAAATAAACATTTTCTGCAGTGCAGGCAGAAAAGCGAGCCTGAAAGTCAGATAGAAAAAAAAAAAAAAACAAGATCAGGGAAAAGCGATGGAATTAAAATTATGTATGAGTGTGAGCAGGATGCTCTGCATTCGTGGAAACTCAGAAGCAATGTTGCAATGAGAGGCCCAGAGCGTTGTGAGTGTTTGCATGGGCCATAATAACACTAACACATCACGTGCTGGGTAAAGTGCAGACAATATAGCGCGGCACAGCGTCATGATGGATGGTGTGTTTGCAGACACCACTGAACCGTGGACCCCATTATTTCCTGGGGGAGGAAGGGGGAGCAAGGCACCACGGGGAGAGATAAGGGATGATTGACTAAACCAAAACAGAGGTCCCTCATGGATGGCAGTGTGCCGGCATTATTGGGAAGCCATTGTGGGAGTCAATGCAACAGCTCAATGACAGCAGAGAGCTGTCACGGGAAGTAAGAAGATCAAGTGTATCCCCATCCGAAAGTGAGGTAGGGGAGGACGCTTCGTGTGGAGAGAAAAACTTCCAGTCATTAAGAATATCTCCGGGACATGTTGGGACTCATCTCCTGCTGAGATCAGGTGGTTCAAACCTCAACAGGGAGGAAATACTTCACTTCTGCAGCTGGTAGATAGGATTTATAAAACTAAGAGACACACGCACATGGCAGAGACGCAGTCAGTCTCACTCTCATGCACACAGCGCATCCGCCAACTCAAACTCATAAACGGTGACAGATACAACAGCAGTTGCCAGAGATGCAGAAAGGACACACACATCGCATTCCAATTTGGCTAAATGAGGGCTGAAAGCGGGAGCATAAACAGACCTCTGCGCTGCCCTGCTAGCAGGCAGACAGTAACAAATATCTAGAGCTCGTATCCTGCAAGAGACAGAGCTGGATATCAGCCAACGTCCCAAAAACACTGAATCAACTCCCCTCCTCCTTCCCCTGATTACCCTTTCGTTTTTGCACTGCTCATCTTTCTTTATTTCTCTTTTTAAGGCCTCTGTTTCTGCTCTGGATTATCTGGTCTGCAGTTAAAGGACAGGCAAAATATTCCTGGATGTCTTGTAGTCTTGTGCGAAACAATCTGCCGGAGTGAAAAAGAGGAGTTTTAATCTGAAATGTGTACAGCTCAATTATGAAGCAGCCCAGAGCCTAAACTGAGCAAGAGTGTGCACATTGAGTCCGTAATTTTCGTATGCATAATTCGAAAAATATAGTTACGCACAGAAACCTTGCACACCGAGTCCGATGCGTTTTATGATTCCATTAGTTGCGAAATAAAAGCAAGGACAGTTTGACCTTCTGATGAAGGAGCTGCGGTGTTTTCAGGATGTCAGTGGTCCAGTTTGATACACAGTGGACCTGACAGTGAGTGCTGTTTAGCCGGTGTTGTGCCGACCGGCCCGTGTGTCCACCTGTCCGTTTTCGGAGAAACTCTCTCGGAACACTCTGCTATTTTCGCCGGAGAAGCTCGAGTCTCTGAAGTGTGAAATTCACTTTTAAATGTGTTTTACTTGCCCTGTGTTTACAGTTTGGATGGTGACGTTTGCGTGGACGGTGGCTCTGAGTGCTCAAACACCTCTCTTTTTCCGATTGACAGGTGCAAAAAAACGCAGTAAATCGAACCTGTTCCGAAAACTTTAATAACGGAGTCGGTGTGTAAACGTGATCGACACAATGTGAGGTTGTATTTATTTTTAAACGTGCAACAATTTCGGACGAATAAAAGGGACTCAAATCAGCCGTTCTCTCCAATCAGGTAATCATCTGGCCAATCATTTGATCAGCAGCAAAACAGAGCAGAGTGCCCTCATCTCCAGCCACAGTCACTAACAGGGAGTAAAATATAGATTCTGTGAATAATATGCAACATAAAAAATATCTGTTCTGCTTCGGGAGGCAATTCTGCTTTCAGATGTTAGATGAAGTCAGATAAAGCTTCTATAATCAGGAAGCATCGGTCCAATCAAGACCAAGGAGCACTCGCACTCAAACACCATCAATCTACAACAGCTAGCAATAGTTATGAATACTACTTTGTTTATGAGTGCAGCACTATACTGAATCAGAAAGCTGCGAAAGAGAAAGAGAGAGAGTGAGTGTCCGTAGGAGGGAGAGTTGACAAGCCATAGTTAATGTAAAGTGCGCTCGGCAGCTGACAGTGGGGAATTGGCTGGGGAGAGAGAGTACACAGACATTATCAACACGTTTAGGGGAAGGCTTTAATAAGTTGTTCCTCGGGGCTACTTCCTGCTCCTTAATTATTATTGAATTAGGAATGCCACGGAGCTAATTAAAAGTGCAAGGTATTTTCTGTAGCAGTAGAAGAATGTGACGAAGCAGAGGAGAGCGAGTGAAAAAGAAAAGGAGGGTGAAAGAGTTCAGACAGAAGGTGGATATTTTAATTGTTTTGCACTAAACTAAAACATAAAAAAACTCACGTATAAACTTTGGCTGAAGAGCCCTGCCTCTGGAGCCAATTTCCCTGCTGGTGTAATAAGAAAAAAAGAAAATATATAGTAAGCAATATACTGTGTAAAAAAAAAGTGTCTATTTTGGCTTAAATAAGAGCGGGTATACAGCCTCCTCGTGCTCAAACTGGTAGGTGTGCTGCTTTGGATGTCTAAATTATTCACTGTGTGATGTTAGGGAAATAGAAAATGAGTATCATTTTATATTTTGCAGTCATTTTCTATTGGACATTTCATGTTCTTTTGTTGAATGACAAAGGACACAAGTGTGCTGATGGATAAAAATTACTATGGTTGTTTGAATGAATTGAAGGTCTCTTTTCATTCGTGTAACGAATACTGCCAGGAGCTTCTCTCCTGTTGTACTATCTGCCCTCTGAGGCTTCTTTCTCAGTAAAAAATAATTTAGGGATGCACAGATACCAGTATCGATATTGGTTCCGGGTCACAGTGTCGGGTCCGATACTGTGATCGTGTACTTGTACTCGTACTCGTAAAATTACTCCGATACTACAGCACCGATAACCTTTACGGCGACGTGACGTTCACCTCTTGTCAGTTGAGCAGGTAGACGGAGGAGCAGCGGTGTGGAGATATTTTAAGATAAAAGATGATGACAAAAGCAGAGCAGACTGCAAACTACGGCCGGGTACTTGGCAGCACTCTAAATATATTTCACTCTAAATGATTCCAGTAGTGGGACGCACAACAGCCTCCATGTAAAGACACAGCGATGGTTAGCTTACCGCTAACAGTTAGCCTGCAGCTGTAGGCTACTTGACGGAGATGACGGAGAAACACCAGAACTGTAAAATCCTCCTGCGTCCCTTTAATCACTGTTGCGGCAACATCTGCCTTCCCTGAGTTATGAAAACAAACACTGGACATGTGTGGGACACTGATGGAATTTAATGGTGTGTTCAGGTGCCCCTCGTTAATTTGTGGTGCGTTCAGGTAAACTTGTGAACTCTGAGAAACTAAAGCTGTTGTTGTAAAGAACCCTTCCTTCAGTTTATTCCAAGGTGACTGGTGAAATAAGTTATTGTTGTTACATTAAATTATTTAAATTTGATCATATGTCCTTAATGTGATACATCATATGACATCACACTTGATACCATGTAACCATGTATCTTTTTAAAGAATCCTTTCAGGCACCAGTTCCACTTTCAAAGTATCGTTTTGGCACCAGTATAGAAAAAAATCCTAGTAGTCATAACGGTACTCGGAATCGGCAAGTACCAAAATGTAAGTACTAGGGCTGCACAATATATTGTTTTTTTATCATCATCACAATATCCCAACTTTTGCAATAAACACATCGCGAAAGACTGCGACATATCGCATATATGACATATGTCAGGGATTTTAGTTAGTTTAGTTAGTTGAAAGTTGCTCTTTAAAATGTAACTATCATTGTTTTTTTGCCTTTTGGGTTTAGTTCAATGTTGAATTTATTCAATAAAATGTCAGAAATAACTTCCTTTCAGTTTTTTTTTAAAAATTCAACAAGCAATTTGTTGTATTTTAGCAGAATACTGAAAGCAGCAGAAAGGCTGAACTGATATGACTGATATGTTTATTATTTATCGCAAGTAATATCGTCATCGCAATATTCAACAACGTTATATCGTGCAGCCTGAGTAAGTACTTGTACTTGGTCTGAAAAAAAAGTGGTATCACTGCATCCCTAATTGAATTATAATGTATACAATAACTTATCCCGAACGAAAATGAACATTTGTTTAAATAATGTTAGTCTAAGCCAAACTTTTAAATGTAATCAGACAGCGAGGCCTTATGCTCCATTGGCACAAACTACAAGACATACACAAACCATCCCAGCAGAGTGTGGAAGTTTCTTATTTTGAACAAACGCTGTGCTCTTTCCACAAGTTAATTACTCAGTAGAGAGCTTAATCTGCCGAATCAGGGCAAAGTGGATTAGGAGATGAGAGCGTTTAATCAAAGTGTTCTCTCAGTCTAATTACACATCCCATTTCCTGACACAACACACACTGTTATCTGCCACTGCATTTAAACATCAGCTCCTCTGTTTAGCTGGCCCCCCAAAGAGTGACTGATCCCACCGCCTGGATGTGACTAAAATGTCTCAACACGTGCACACACTCTCTCTCACTAAATGGACATCCATGCACACAGAGAAGGCATGCAGAGAATGAACATGAATAGTGAGGATTTTGTTCTAAACACCATGAAATATTTCTCTTGTAAATATTGAAATAAATCATCGGAGGCATCGTTGTATCACTGCAGTGTACAGCAGACCACTAATGCAGCCTAATCACGCATCACAGGCATCATTCATAGCAGTGGGGACTAAAGATTCCTCTTTGGTTCAGTCAGTCTCGTCCATGCATCAGACTGACGGTGTTGTGTTTGTGCTTGCATGAAAGACGACGAAAACTGTGCTGCACTCAGTGGTAAAGGACAGTATATATGTCAGAGGTGTGAGTTCACACAGAGTGAGGGTCCTTCTCCCATTGTGTTACACGTGCCTCCACAGCAGCACACATCTGTGCAGCATCTTTCAAATACCCCGTGGGCTGGATCCTGGACCAGACCCCTTGCTGGTGAGAGGGGGAGAGGAGCGGGGGTATAGTCTTAGATCAAATATCAATGGCGTTTGGATGTATTCCCTCATCTTTCTGATAAATAATCATGCCCTCCTGCCAGCCTCACGGAGCTGAGGCTACTGGCTCAGGAGCCATGGGAGCTTAAAGGGGTAGTTTTTGAAGTGGGGTTGTATGAGATATGTGTATTACCTACAGTAGATGGCAGTCAGCACACTAAGTGTACACTATATTTAGAATATTTTCACCGCTTTACTATACCGTCAGACAGCCGTTCCCTTTGGCACTACATTTTCTCAACCGTAGAACATCCATATTCCTACGCCTGCAAAAGTTCTTGTTCTGTATACTCTGGTTCATAAAGGTATCCTCTCGTCTCCACAGTGAAAGGTGTTTTGTTGTCGCTGTCAAACATGTAATCTCATTTTTATCCTCTTGTATTTGTTTATTCCATAAACCGCAGAGAGTCTGACACAAACGGCTGATTTGCAGCGCAATACAGTGCACGGCACAGCTGCACTTATGTGTAGGAATATGGAAGTTCTACAGTTTAGAGTGTAGTGCCAGAGGAACTGTCTGTCTGACAGCAAGGCAGGCTGTAAAACTATTCTAAATATAGTGTGTGCTTAAAGAGCCCCTCTTGTGAAAAATAAAGTTTTTAACCATGTTAACATGTCTGTATGGTGTTTTTTAGTTGCTACAAGACATATCATGAGTAAAATGAGCAGTCAACACCATATCTGAGAATTTCTGCTTTTCAAACTTCAGCGTGCCAACAACAGTCTCAAAATTCTGGATTCAGACAGTCAGGTTTCATGACGTCATATGTACCAAGAAACTCATCAAGTCACTTGTGGCTGGGATATTCTATGGGAATGCCCCAGCTACAAGTGACTAGTGTAACTAGGAATTAGGAAAAACTAGGAAACTACAGTGGTGGTGGGCGGGGCTTGAGGCCAGATCCAGAATTTCTTAATGAGGGAGAAGAGTAGATGTGCTTCCAGCCCCTTGTCAGAGTTTTTTTTGTCTTAAACAAAATATTAATCATAGCAGAGTATTTTTACATACTTCTTTCAACTCTCAAATATCAATACTGTATCAGCCTCAGAAATCCAGTATCAGTCAGGCTATTATTACTGATTTATGAAGCAATAATAAATCATTTAGTAGCATCTAGCTTTCGACCAAGTCCTCCAAAAGGTATCATGTTATGCCTATTTTGATTGCTTTACACTGGCTTCCCATCAAATCTATAGACTGATCCAGTTCAGGGTTCTTGTGATCCCATGTGGAGCGCCATGTGGTCATTACAGAGCGTCTGCAGCTCCACATCAGCAGCAGGTCTCTGAGCTCCTCTGATCAGGGTCTGCTGCTTGTGCCTCGCTGCAGGCTCAAAACAAAAGGAGACTGTGCTTTTGAAGATGTAGCTCCGAAACTTTGAAACTCACTCCCACTGGACTTAAGATCTGTGGACACTTTTAAAAAGTAGCTCAAGACCCATTTGTTTAGACTTGCTTTTACGTGTTTTTTTTTTGTTTTTTTTTGTCTTTTATGTTTTTAGCTTGATGCCTGCATTTCATGTCTGTTTTTTCCTTTGCTATTTTTGCCTTTTATTGTGAAGCACTTTGTGACGTCTGTTCTTGAGAGGTGCTGTATGAATAAACTTATTATTATTATCATCATCAGTAAATTCATTATAATTCACTATAATTCAACAACTGGTAACCCTTTGTAAAGTACACCTCATGAGAAAGTGATAAAGTTGTTCCGATACTGATATAAGTATCGGAAATTCCTCCGATTTGGCGGTCTGCCGCTCCTAAACTTTCTGTCATTCTGTCTAAACAAGCCATCAAAATCTATTTCTGAAAACATTTTAT